>SNQJ01S0036072.1:46122-67007 GCA_010110895.2 Picea sitchensis | reverse complement strand
GTACGGACTGGTACAATCAACATCTAATTTTTTTGCCTGTTTGGCTTGGCGAACAGATCACGATATCTTCTCCATACGGAGTCCATTTGACAAAGTAAATATACCACCGGAATCAGGAAGACGAGACATACGCAATGGCACTGTTTTCGTCACATTCCAAGAACTTTGAAAATTGAGCTAAAATTTGACCCCTGGTCCAAATTTTGATCACTGCTGGACACCAAGCTCACCAAGTCCACGACCTTTCACCCCCAGACAGATGGCCAAACTGAGGTTGTAAATCGAATTGTTGTGCATATCCTTCACATGTATAATTCAAAGAACCCTCGCACATGGGATGAGAGCCTCCCCTATGTCCACCATAGCTACAACTGAGCCCTGCATAGCTCAACCGACCACAACCCCTTTTAGGTAGGGTTGGGATGCCAACTATTGGGTCCCATAGATGTTTCACTTCCCCTTGCGATCACCTTGAATGACTCATATCTTGCTCCAACTGAAGATGACAAAGCCACCCGGTTCATTGAGCAGATCCAGCACATCCGCTAACAGGTTCAGGATATCCTACAGAAATCCAATGACAAGTACAAACAATGCCATGATCAACATTGAGTGCAACATAAGTTTTAAGTGAGCGAAAAAGTTTGGTTGCAATTATAGAAAGAACACCTTACAGGATCCCATCAGAAGATTCACCCACTCCGTTATGGACTATACACTATCACCAAGTCCGTGGGGGATAATTCTTTTGAGCTCAACATTCCTCCTTTCCTTGGCCTGCGCCTAGTGTTCAACGTGGATCTCCTTCACCCTTATTTCCCACCATTATTGGACACCTCAGAAGTAGCATAAAAATTGACACCAACAGAGGTCAACCCCGACTGCATACAACATGAATCCAATGATTGTATTGTGGACACACAGATCCAGGGCACTCAACAACAAAGGATCCAACTTTATCGAGTCGTTAAAGCAGGGCAGCTCCTGCACCAAGGCAAGTGGCTCACCCGGGGCCAAATTCAACAGAAATTTCCTCATATGATGGGGGACCTCAACGCAATTTGTAACATTGATTCCTAAGGAGGGAGGATTTACCCATATGGATATCAGTGACCACCCACCTTTTCCAACCGGCTCAAAACAATTTTTTGACAATTTTGATAATTTACTATTTTTAGCAGTTTTAAATTCCGGGGCCATTTTGAGGGCCTAAATGAAGGTTTTTTGGTATTAAGATTCTCAATGATAGATTCTCAATGAATCGCCTCGATGATACCTTTCCAACAGGCTATCAAACGCCTAAAACGAAGATCGTATGCAAAATTTATGACCCCGGGAAGTTGATGTACTAACTTACCCAAACGGGGCCCACATGACTTTTGGCGCTTCATCTCCTAGGGTTAGGTTTTTGGATGTTGAGGGTTTTTTGCATTCTTGTTTATTGTAAAAATGCCTTCAGAGCCTCATTTTAATCTTCTTCTTGCGAATGCACGCAACCGTCACATCTCTTCTCAGAGATAAGCCGACACCATTCCAACAAGCTTGTTTTCGCTGCATTTTACAGTTTCAACTTATTTCGTTATTGAATAGAAAACCAGTTTTACTGTATCTCTGCTATTTTGTGTTAAGCACCTATTAATAATATGTATTCACTTTGTTCTTCTCATAAACTCCAGATCACTTTGGCCAACTTGGATTTCCCGACTCAATTCTCCTTCAAATTCGACCTTCAGTTGGTCGACTTGTCTTCAAATCGTCTTGAAATTGATCGAATTGTCTTCTACAACTTTTGTCAATATGTAGGCTTGCACTCGGTCGTCTTGTCTTCGAATCATCTTGTAGTCGATCGACTTATAGATGGTCGATATTATTGTTGTTTGAATCGACTCAACTTGTGACTCGATGGTGTCAATGCTTCCTTACCAAAAATACACCATTGACATTCTGTCTCATCTATGGACTCTTCTTCAATTGATATTTTCTGAATCACTTTTAATGAACCATGTCGTATTAACTTCTTTATTTGTGATTTGTATGGATCCATATTTGATTATCAATTTGCCCTTTTTATTTGGACAATTTATTCTTTTGTGCATGGATGTTAATGACATAATCTCAACCTTATACAATATAGGATGAGTGTATCAAGATCATACAATATATTAGTCAATATTATCTTTCTACTGATATTCAATTCACCTTCATAACATTATGTCCAATATTGAAAATTCTTGACATTCAAGTCACCTTCATAACATTATGTCCAATATTGACAATGCTTGACATTCAAGTCACCTTCATAACATTATGTCCAATATTGACAATGCTTGACATTTAAGTCACCTTCATAACAATATATCCAATATTGACAATGCTTCTCAAACCAATTAATCAATGATACTTCACCTATTTATCAAGGTTGACATCAATGACAACCAAATTGCCAACACTAAGGACCATCCCATCCCATGTTTGACATAAATCTAATGGTTTGGTGGATCTTCTAGCCAATAAGGGATTCAATTAGAAAGAGTGGGATCTCCAATGGGATTGGGATGACATGGAGGGAGGAAATAACAAGCATGATTGTCCCACATAAAATTAATGGATCTAAACACCCTAATTGAGGTATATGGTATGAGATATGTGGGCATGGGAGGATCCTCCATGTGGCACCATATAGTACATGAGTCATAGGATGATAGGATTTTGGGAGTTGATGGAAGGGATGTGTATGTAAGTAGAGCGACTATTCCCATGCTCCTACTTTAAATTAGGCAGTTGATGATGGAGGAAGCCAAGACAAACATTTACATGGTCATGATGAAGGGTAGTAAATGGTTTTTTTTTTGGTTTAGCTCTAATTATACAAAAAAAATGTGTAGAGAAGATACTTTATGGAATAAAGAGTTGATCTTAGGCTCTAGGTTAACTCTATCATAAGGTTGGTCAATGGATCTTCAAAAATGGGTTAGGAGAATTTTGGGGAGACTCCTTTGCATCATAGATAACATTATGTTCATGTTTTATCATCTAAGACCCAGAGTCAATGTCTTTGACTGATCCGAAAAGATATTTTAAACAACAATGGTTGAGTTATTATGCATGTGTTAATTAACCATTTAGGGAGCTGAACGAAAAATGGAGAATTATAAAGTAAAAATGAAAGCCATAAAGCAATCTACAGAACTGAACATAAGCATGAGAACAACAAACCATAAAACACCAAAGTGATAACGAATTTCAACAATCTCGCCTACGTCTCTGGGACTTTGTCTCAGTGGGTGAGGCTTTCTTATTTCTGTTCGAAGGTTTAAAAGTACATCACAATAGTGCCAAAAAGGTTAAAAACTGATCTTTTCTTGTTCTACCAGATCTCTAGAACCCAACAAAAGAAATGACACTCAAATCAGATGACCAGAGCTCCCCAAAATGGCCCTTAAAGGTTCCCTCCTCAATAGTTTCCCTACATAAATATGGCTTTGGCTTGGCAAATCTTCAACATAAACCCACTTTGCATGTCCCCATGGCTCCAAGATGCCCTAGTTTATATAGATCTGAAATTGGTAACCATCTCCCAACTTACCCTCAAGATCTGGCCTCAAAAAGGGCCCAATATCCCCCAAAAAAGACCAAAATCTCTCAATTCTGCTGAATAAAATCATTAAAAATCAATATTATATAGTGAAAAACCCACTATATAGAAAAAATTCAGGATAAGCCCCTCTAGCCTCGACGCGTGCCCCTTTTACACAATCACATGGATTCATATGGCCAAGCGCCAACACCCTAGGGGTTGAGCGCTAGCCCCTCCTCTGCTAGCACCTGGATTTATGGGCGCGTTCATAGGACCAGGGTCCGATCGATGCGCCTAGTCACTAGTCACCGCCCTTGGTTTCCGCATGGTTTTTCCATGTCTGTAGTCCCTGCGCCTAAACCTATATCTAGAGTACGAATGCGCTGGGAGATAAGCGGTAAGGTGTGGTGTATGTGCATAGAACCGGGTGTATGGAAAGTAACCAAGACTGTGGGCTGGGGCTAGCCCCCAGCCCCTTTCCACCTCCACACAATACCATATGTTAGTTCAAATATTTTATTTGAACATAGTTTAATAAGAACCATAGTAGGCGGGATGGTAGCCCATACCTTCCCAAGTAGTTCCTCCATGCCAAAGATCATGCGGTCAAACTCGGTGGATGCCAAACCAATTTTTCATAAAACGTGAACCAAAGAATGGATGACATATGGCAGCCCATGTCTCGGACATGTAGCACCTCACCATTCACCGAAACCAATGCCACATGTCAAAATATGATTGGACCACTTGTCTTCCCAGTCAGTACACTTGCCCAGTCACTGTCTTCCATGTGTCGTATGTACGCCGTACAAGTGTGCCACATGTCACCCTTGTAGTTGTGACATGTGTCACTCCCAGATTGGTCCACCTGTACCTTCCACGTCAACTGTATGACCATATGCCACATGTCACCTCCAGACACTACCACGTCAACCCCACTTGTACCCTTCCATGTCAGCTGTACGACCATACAGACTGTATAGTCATCTGCCACGTCGCACTGTACGGATTGTACACACTGTACAATCATCATTTTTTTGCCTGTTTGGAAAAATGAACAAACCACGATATCTGGAGCATACGATGTCTGTTTGATCCCTTTCAAGCTGCGTTGGGTTCGTATCGCTGAGGTATACACACACGTCCATTTTGAAGCCATTATAGTAAATTTGATTTTTAGGCCTTTCTGAGCCCCATCAAGCTCCTAGATCCAATTCTGGATCACACCTCCCCACTAAAGACCTTTTGGTCCCACAAAAGATTATTGACCAATCATCAAGTGTAGGATAGGCCACCCGACTTGTTCTCTGTCTTTAAACTCTGTCTTGTGCACCTGTCTCATCAAGATCAACTATAAAACAATCATGATAACAAACAACATATTGTTAGCCATTTTTACCCTATCACATCTTACTGAAGCCACTATCATCCATGTAGAAAACATTGCTAATGATAGCATAAACATGTGACTGCAAATGAGCTGATATGTTTGTAATATTTGCACGACATTAGCTTATCTTGAAGCAAAGTGTGATTGATTTTCCATTCTACAATCATTTTCTGTTCTTGTTTAAGATCAATTACTTGATTTGAAACAATTATAGGTGTGTTTATTTCTTGAGATACCTTTCTTAATTGTTCCATAGTTTCAAGATATTTATTTTCCTTTAAATGATGAGCATGAACCACATATTCTTGACCTGCTTTGGTTAAATGATATTGATTCTTTTCCCTGTAGAAGATTGCTTGACAATCATACAAGTATGGAATACCTAAGACCATTCCACATTCACTTAGTGGCACCACATCACATGTTACCTTGTCCACAAACTTAGATGAAATTGAAAATTTTAATGTTCACTTCTTTGTTATGTGCATTTGATGATTGTTGTTTATCCATTTAAGTGTGTAAGACTTATGATGGATATGTGTTTTTAATCCCAATTGCTTAACCAATTCCTCTGAAATTAAGTTAGATTGAGATCCACTATCTATCAATGTGTCTATCTTAGTGTGATGCATGATGACCTTTATGTGAAACAATTTACTTCTAGCATCAAATACATCACCAGTTTTACCTGTCAAACCAACCAATGAAACTTTAAATTCATCACCTAAATCTGATCCCAAGTTTGTTGGTCGTATTGTCGCTGCAACTGTTTGCCTCCCTTTCTTTTCCTTGAACCAATTTGGTCTCTTCTCAGGATGAATTTTCCAACAACGGTCCTCATCATGCCCCTATTTCTTGCAAGTCATGCAAGAGGTCTTCTCTTCCTTTCTTGTCACAAAATTTTCATTTTTTCCATTCCACTTCCTTTTGTCCTCTTTCCTCGAAGACGATTCCCCTGATACGCCAACCCCTATTTTCCCTGCTTCAATGTATGTCTCTTGAACAAAACCCTCATCAAGATTAGTAGGTCCAAACATGAGTACAATATTTCGAATATGTGAAAGTAAACCTCTTATATACTTCATAAAAGTTTCTTGGGTATGTAAAGGAATATCTAACATCAATGCCATTTTACGAAAACCATCTGTGTATTCTTGCACTGTTTGTTCTTTCCTTAGTTTTAAAGCTTTCCATTGAATTAATGCTTTCTATTTATAACCCAAAGGATAGAATTGATTTCTAAGTGCATATATAAAACTTTTCCATGATGGAAATACATTACCCACTTGTTGCGTGCCATTTTGCAACTTGCTTTGCTACCAGATGAGTGTTGTGCCTACAAGTCTAAGGGATGCCAACTTGATCTGAGTTGCCTCATCCTTGATTTGTTGCACACTACAATAAACCTCCATCTGTATGATCCAATTATCAAGTCTCTATGCATTGACTTAACCATCATACATGGGTAATTCAAATTTAAAAAAGTTTTAATAAAGACATTTCATTCTTATGTTTATGGACATGTTTCTTTGCATTGGATTTAGAACTTGAACTTGAATAATAAGGAGAAGAAGGAGGTTAAGATGGAGGTGAAGGAGGAATTTGAGGAGTATCCTCTCCTTCTTCACTCTTTCCCTTTGAATATTAACCCAGATTCAGTCTCTTCCGTTCCAAGTAATCCTCATACAAAACCTTCCTCATCTCTGACATGGTGAAGAAATTTTTTCTAAAATCTTTCTCATCCTGAGAAATTCCCTCTTCCGATGCCATCTTCTCACTTTGAGAAGTTCTCTTTCTCAATCCAATAAATGGATTCTATTCAACAAGCTCACCTTCACCACGATGTATCTTTTCCCTGGTTAACATGCAAACTGATATGGTCTTGTTCTACCAAATCTCTAGAACCCAACAAAAGAAATGACACTCAAATCAGATGACTGAAGCACCTAGAAATGGCCACAAAGGTTCCCTCCTCAACAAATTCCCTACATAAAAAATGGCTTTGGCTTGGAAAATCATCAACATAAACCTTATCTGCATGTCCCCATGGCTCCAAGAAACCCTGGTTTATATAGCTCTGAAGTTGTTAACCATCTCCCAACTTCCACCCAAGATATGGCCTAAAAGAGGGTCCAATATCCTCCAAAAAAGCCCAAAATATCTCAATTCTGTTGAATAAAATCATTAAAAACCACTATTATATAGTAAAAACCCCACTATATAGAAAAAATTTAGGATAAGCCCCTTTCTCCTGGGAGCGCACCCCTTTTACATAGTCACGTGGATTCATATGGCCAAGCGCCAACCCCCTAGGGGCTGTGTGTTGGCCCCTCTACTAACACTTGGATTTATGGGTGTGTTCATAGGACCAGGGTCCAATCGGCGTGCCTAGCTGTTGGTCACTGCCCTTGGTTTCCATTTGGGTTTTCCCTATCTATAGGCCTCACACCTTACCCTATCTTCAGAGTACGAATGTGTCAGGGGCTGAGTAGTAAGGTGTGGTGTATGTGTATAGAACTGGGTGTATGGCAAGTAACCAAAACTACGGGCTGGGGCTAGCCCCCAACCCCTTTCCACCTCCACACAATACCATATGTTAGTTCAAATATTTTATTTGAACATAGTTTAATAAGCGCCATAGTAGGTGGGCTGATAGCCTGACCTTTCCCAAGTCGTTCCCCCACACCAGAGGTCATGCAGTCGAACTCAGTGGATGCCAAACCAATTTTGCATAAAAATTGAACCAACGAATGGGTGCCACATGGCAACCCATGTATGGGCCACGTGGCACCTCACCATTCACTGAAACCAATGCCACTTGTCAAAATCCAATTGAACCACTTATCTTCCCATTCAACACATCTTCCCAGTCAACACACATTCCCAGTCACTGTCTGCCACGTGTCGTAYGTATGCCGTACGGGTGTGCCACATGTCACCCTTGCAGTGGTGACATGTGTCATCGRATTAATCCACCTGTACCTTCCACGTCAGTTGTATGACCAACTTCCACATGTCACCTCTAGACGCTGACACGTCAGCTCCACCTGTACCCTTCCACGTCAGTTGTATGGTCGTAGGGACTATACAGTCAGGTACCATGTGGCACTGTACAAACTGTACAACCATCATTTTTTTGCCTGTTTGGCCAAATGAATAGACGATGATATCTGGAGCATATGACATCCCTTTGAGCCCATTCAAGTTGTGTTGGGTTCATATCGTCGAGGCCTACACACACGTCTATTTTGAAGCCATTATGAGAACTTTGATTTTTAGGCCTTTCTCAGCCCCATCAAGCTCCTGCATCAAATTCTGGATCATTGACTCAAATTTATCCATGGCTAGTGTATTTGGTCTTGGCTCTATCCATGGGATTAACGCTACTTGGTGATTGAGATCTATTCTTTATTGGTTACAGTGGACCTAAGTATTTTGACTTCTAGCATGAGTGTTTGGAGTTTGTAGCACTAGTTTAGAGATGTGGCTCCTCAGTGAGACACTTGAATCTTCTTAGCCATGGTAAATCTCAAGGGAACACATAGAGAGCATACCCATAAGAATAAACATGCAAAGTTTAGAGGAGAAGGAGAGGCCCAAGGAAATAGGAATATGCCCCCTACCAAGGTGGAAAAATATTCCTACTATGTCTACTTCTTTGGAGAGATAAAATAAGAGGTGGAAGCCACTAAAGAAAAGGTCAAGGAGAGATGGGGTCAAACCTCTTGTTATAGTATTGATGTTGAACTTATCCCTTTAATCATAGACCAAGGTAACTCAAAAGGTGATGAATCCAAATATATGAGAATGCATGAGTTGTATTGGTAGGTTAAGTGTTTGGTGACACATGCAATTGAAGGTTATGGTAATTAGAGCTCTAATATTTTGCAAAATCTGGATCAATTGGAGAAGAAAATTGACAACAAAGTGGAACAATTTGAAATAAAGTATGGAAATATGATAAATGTGATTCAGGGATCTGAGCTTGGAGTGATGAAGTTTAGGAATTGGAAGTCTACACCATTGTAGGCAATGCCAACACAATTTACTTTGAGGAAAAAGCTAAGGGAGCGCCCCTATTGACCCATGGCAAAGGAAACACTACTACTATGCAAGATAAATACACTTTTCCTATCTTCATCAATTTGGAGGAAGAATCTGATTCATAGGCTATATATGGTTTAGGTTTTCTAGTTGTTTTTTTCTTTTATGTTATCTCTTCTAAGTTTGGACTTGGTGAGGTTTCAATTTACTAGTTAATTGGATGTTAGTAACTATCTCTCCTCAAAGAGAACAAGATATTATAAGATTACTATTATCTTTTCTAGAATTTACATGCTTTCTACTTCATGGACAAACTACCACTAGAATTAGATCAAATGACTTTTCATATTCATACAAAAGTAGCTAAATTACAAAAAAGTGTTAAATTATTGATTGACTTGATATTTTATTTATTCAATTTATGATACAAAGTATAAAAATTATCAATATTTTTTAATAAAAAATAATAGAAACATTCATAAATATTAATAATTATTATAAATTTATTTAAAAAAATGATTCATCATATATAAAATAATCTTTGAAAATGTTTTATTACTAAATATTATAAAATATTCATCAAATAGTAAATTCACTTAAGAAAATGTGACCAAAGAGAATATTCTATAAATAAATTACTTATGATGAAGGATCATACGAAGGAACTAATTTTATATACATATAAAATATTTATATGGATAAGGGTTAGGTATATTAAAATTCAATTAAGGAATTTAGCATGTTAAATTTTTTTAGATTTATATGAAAATTAAAATCTCTTAAATATTTTAAAGATACTTTGATACTTTATGAAAACAATTTTCATGGTACTTGGATGGGGTGGCTATGCATGCAATCAAAGTAGGAGGAAACTTCAGGATGTTTTCCATGTCCTTGGAAGTATCCGAAAGGGAAGGTGGAGAGAACAATTAATGATTCTCCATGGTGATGGAAGGATGATGGGAATTCATCTAGAACCATTATGTGCGCAGGCTAATGAGGCTCCTTGTAAATATGAAAAATACAAAGATGTAGCACGCTAACCCTAGGTTCAATTTTAGAAATGGAAATTATCTATATGTTGATGGATACTAGGAATGAGACAAGTGTGGTGGCTTTAGGTTAAGGAATAACATACTAAGTCTGAGTTGAACCCGATTGATTAGTATCTCAAGTGCTCCTTCTTGGCATTATATTTATGAATTTATATGGATTATTGTGGTTCAAATAGTTTGGTGTCAATATGGAGTGATGAAAATTTGAATTCGATTTGGTCTATTAGTAATTTTGAATAGTGGAGGCATCCCATTACCTTGTCCATCTTGGTTGCAATAGCTCTATATACTCTCCCCAACTTATCCTTTCAAAAGGAAATTATGTTTTCCTCCATGCATTTCTCCTGAGGTTTATTGCTATTTTGGTATAGGGTGACATTTTCCTCTAGTAATGTCATCCCCAAATCTCTAATCTCTAAGAGTTTCTAGGAACATATACCTTAGCTTTCCCATCTAATCCTAATTGTTCCCTGAGTTTTGCAATCCTCCTTGGCCATAGTGAAAATACCCTTACACTATTTGAGGATTTACTTGATTGTTTATTTGGGAAACCCCACACCCTAGTTGAAATATCCCTCATCCGTTGAGTGGCCCCCAACGTCTCTCGTCCGATCCAAGCCTGCAACCATGCAAATTGGGAGAAAACAATTTGATCATGAGAGCAACAAACAAGGTCCTTCTAGAGGAAACACAACCATTTGAAATCACCCTTTTCTTGTAAAATTTTCAGACAAGAATTTGGTTGTAAAGAAGAAACTAAATTGTTAAGAACAATAATCTAGTTGATAAGAAGAAATAACACATGCAAGCATGAGACACAAAATAAAGACGGGAGAATGAACTATTGAATTCATTATTTTACAATGAGAGAGTGATACATATATATAGAAATCTCCAGGAGAGAAGTGTACACTAGAGTTAGGGATTTTTTGTACATGCACATGTGACTCCAAAATTAACTAGCAATACGTGAAGTTAAGTAGCCAAAAATGGAGTTGGCTAGTTACAAATGGACTTGGATATTATTGGAATTAGATGTTCCAAAAATAAGACTAGTAGTAAGTGGAGTTAGTTGGATAACAATAGAGTTAAACACACATAAGTAAAAACTTGTGCATGTTGAACTAAATTCCCTAACTGAAGTGACTAAAAATAGAATTGATACTGAGTGATACTCTAGTGGAAGTGCACACTTGTCTATGCGGGAAATATTCCCATGGAAGGAGGAATATTCAAGGTGAAGTTTTCTCTGATCCTTGTCACTTCCACTTGCTAAAAATAGACCTATTATAAATAGACACTTTCTAAAAAAAGACATGCTATAAATAGTCATGCTATAAATAGACATGCTAAAAATAGTAGTCCCCTAAACAATAGGAAAATATGGAAAATGTGCATGCACACCAATACCCCCCAAAACACAATTGAGGTGAGTACAATAGATGGGTCCTGGAAATATGTATCCATGTTATGTACCCATGTACAAAATAACTATGGAAACAAAAGATGTGATAAAGAGGGAAAACCCAATGGGAATAAAACACCCCTTCAAAAGACAATACTCACTGTGTCAACTGCTATGCAACTATGTATTTCACTTGCAAGAGATCTCACAAGGATGCAAACTTATGCTCGGTGAAGGTCTTTGTGAATATGTCTGCAATGATATGAAGACGAACAATATTGCATATCAATGACCCCACAATGGATTTTTCCTCAGATGAAGTACACATGTACCTATATATGTTTGGTTCTTTGTTGTTGTAATGGATTTATGTAGAAATTAAATGTACTATGATTATCACACCGAATAATAGTCAGTCAATGAAACTGTACACCAATCTATGTGAGAAAGTGTTGCAACTAGATGGACTGTATTGTGGCATTAACTGCAACCCTTTATTCAGCCTCTACCGAAGACAAACAAATAGTAGATTGTTTTTTGTTGGACCACAATATAGGACTGGATCTAAGATTGAGAACATAATATGAGGTGGACTTGTGATCTATGCCATTTCCAACCCAATTTGAGTATGTGTAACCAATAAAGTCTAAAGTGCACCTTGTTGTATAATGTATACCAAATCTAGTGGTTTTCTTAACATACCGAAGTATCTGCCTGAAAACCTTCCAATGTAGTTCATGTGGCTCTTGCATGTATCTCGAAACAAATCCAACAACATATGCGATGTTGGGACAAGAGTGGGTGAGATATATAACACTCCCAACCAACTGTCGATACTTGGTATAGTCAACCAAAAGTGTAGCACCACCATCTTCTAGCTTGACAATGAATAGGAAGGGAGATGTAGTTGGCTTGCAATATGTCATGTGAAATCGGACAAGTAGATCTTAGACATACTTGGACTATAAAATCTTAATTCCTGAATCAGATTGGTTGATTTCAATACCAAGAAAATAATATAATAATCCCATATCTATGATGGAAAACCTGTCATGCAAGGTGGACTTGATTGCATAAATAGATGAGATAAAACTCCCTGTGATTAGTAAACCATCTACATATAATACAATCAATAAAAGAGAATCATTATGTCTCAACATATACACATAAGTATCATAATTGCAATGAGTAAAACCTTGAGAGAGAAGGTGAGGTTTCATTTTGGCATACCAATTAGCATGGGGTGCCTATTTAAGGCTACACAAGGATTTATTCAATCTACAAAAAGTGATGGATATTCAACATACCCTTGTGGATGATGTTTGACATGATGTTATGGTGTTGGCATTGATTTCAAAGAGGGTATATGATGTTGGTATTGACATTGATGCAAAGAGGTCAATATTATGGTCATCATCATCTAAATTGTGCATATGATATTGTCAAACTCATGCATTTTCTAAACAATGAATACTTATGGATACTAAATTTTTCCTTTTTAAATGCAAAGGGGAAAGATAAAAAACTGGTGCTCAATAAAATGTGTAAAAGGGTGTGGAATGAGAGTTTCTATTAGACATCTTGATCTTCGACTTGGATAACTTTGACTTACATTTCCTTCGAATTCGACTTAAATAAATTCGACTTGCATTGCCTATGAATCCGACTTGGATAACCTTGAATTGCATTTCCTTCGACTTCAACTTGGATAAATTCAAATTGCATTTCTTGACTCTTGGTAGACTTACTTTTCCTCGACCCGAATTGCATTTTGGCAGACTCATTTTTCCCATTTTGACTTCTAGGTGGTCGAATCTATTTTATTTTCCGACTCGACTTTAGTCGGCCTACTTTCCCTCGACCCAACCTGCATTTTGGCCGACTCATTTTTTCTCATTTTGTCTTCTAGGTGGTCGAGTCTATTTTATTTTCTGACTTGGCTTGTGGCTTGAGTGGTCGAGAATTTCCTGTCATATAAACAACCAAAATTATATTTGTTTTAAACATAGATTTTGTGTTGGTGAGACAGATAGGCTATAAGCCTTATGTTTACGAATCAAACATCTTGATCTTCAATGATCCAAAAAATATAATATTCCTCGAGTAACTGTAGAGGAGAAATTATTGGATGACGAAGGTCACTTACTCAAATGTTTAGGCACCTAGGAAAACTAGCAGACTTAGAGAAAGCCCAGAAAATCAACACATGCAATATTTGTGGAATAATTTGTAATCACCCAGTCATTTAAAATAAATATAGGATCAAAGAGATAGACCTGATTCTAACATCGTCAATTCTCTTTCCTCTTTTATTAAGAATTTATACCCTGATCATATTTACAGGTGTGAGAAAAAAAATGCAAAGAATAGTTATAAGTATGACTATGATCATTTTTTATAGCAAGATTTTCCTCACCCTATGCAATCTTGCACAGAAGGCCTTTTTCCATTTTCCTATGCAGACTTGAAATCCATTTTTGCAAATCCCAGAGCTAAAAATACAATTTTTCCCACATATACGCACCTTGCCTACTATACAACATGCGTATATGCAGGTTGCACCACTACAACCCTTGTACATCCGTAAATGTGCCCAAAATTGAAAAATAGTGTCGGGTTTCCATGTCACGTCACGAGATCAATGATCCTTGGCCTTCCATATACTGGAAACATTCTGACTCAACCCTTCAATTCCACTTGAAGGCTATAAATGGGCCAATTCTGAGCTATGGAAAAGAGGAGAAATAATTCATCTTTGAGAGCAATGTTACTCTAGAGGAATTATTCACTTCACATTGAGTCTGCATCCCTTTATCCTTTAAGTATGAACACATTGTTCATCCCCCAAGGTCTTCCCTTATTGATTGATAACTTCATTGTCTCTCTTATATGAGCTTTCCTTTGGTGGAGGCCCAACTGGAAGGAACTTAGTTTCTCGGTTCCGAACCGTGCTGACACGAAAGTCTATAACTTATTCACTTCTGCTGATTATATCTTAATAGAAATACTCTTTTCTCGTCTAATTAACATCTTGAAAATATTTGAATTATTATTCCATGGGTGTATTTGTTATGAATGTTGATGGATTATGCTATTGAATGTGCTAACATCATATATTATCATCATATGCTTGCATTTCTTGGTTGTTGAGGAGTAGTTGTAGGTATATTGCTTTGGGTCAAGTGCTCAACGATGGACTTCATCGAACCTCTGGACGAGGTAGGCCTTTTATCTTGTCTTGCTAGGATATTTTTTTATATAGAATACTTGACAGTAGAGGTTATTTATGCAGTCATTTCCGTCTATTGTGGTTTACCCCTATCCATAGAGAGAGTTTCCTCGTAACAAAAGTGACGACCATAATGGGGAATGAATCTTCTTTCTTGGGATTTGGAGTGTTTTTCTCCTTAGATTTCTCTCGCTCATATTGAGTTTCTTGTCATATGATTGCTTGAAAACCTCTGTTCACTCTAGGTCTGAGTATTTTAGCCTTCTCCTTAGTCTAGCTATGTTTTGATGCATATACGTGGGGTTTTTTCTTGACAGTCGCGTACATATGCGCGCTGACCTCTTGCAAGCTGCGTACATATGCGCTTTTCCCTTGAACAATCGTGTACATAAACCTTTGTTTATTGTTTGATGGGTTTGGTGGTTGATGGGTATGTTTTGATGATTGCTGAGTTTTCTTGGGTCTCTGTAGTGACTGTTAAGTGTCCATGGAATGACAAGAAACCTATCTTTGGTTGAATTTTTGGGTGGTGCCTTTCTCATCATATTTTCATTTTGATTGTCCATGCACCTTGGGATGGGTGTTTTTCTCCTTGATATCCTACTTAGGTTGTCCCTGTCTATACCCATTAGAGTCTTTATATCAAGCCACTGTTTAGTCCTTGCATTTTCATTTTTCTTATATTGAAAATACAAAAAATACTAGGCATTTTACATTGATTGACATTTTGATCTCTTGAGTCTTTGTCATTTATCTTAGTGCATGTAAAGAAAGATTTCATTTTTATTTAGAATTGCAGAATTGAATTGAAAATTTCATTTTTAGGAAAAGCATATCATCTATTGGAAATTGAAGTTAGGACTTTGCATTGTTTTCATATTCATTTACTTTACTTGCTGAGTCATAACATCACTAGTTTCACGAATGCACCTTTTGAGTAAGCAGGGCCATTAAAATTAACGCTATAATTTAAAATTGATTAGTAACGATTTTATCTTCTAGGGTGCACAAACTATCTTAGGATTTAGTGCCTTGTAATAGGATTTTGTGAGTAAAATTCTCCAAGGCTATTAAATCAACATATGTGTCTGACTAAGGGAGTGGAGAAATCCATTGCATAATCGGTAATATCAGGACTAGAGTTAAGCACGAGGTTGCATGAGATTTTTGAAGGGATATACCCCCAATACCTTCTTAGCGTCAGATATATTTCCAGGGATGTATTCGTATATGGGGATCTTTCTAGTGCCCTTACCTCCCTGAGAAGCGATGCTTTCAAGGATTCGGGCTCTGCTACCCTGCCCATATGGTGGACCTGACTTATGGATTTTCGCCTATGCATCGGTTATACTATGGTTTCTTATTTACTTGACTTAGTTGCCACATAGGTTACTTGCAAGGTTATTTTATAGGTACCCTGGGTCAGATAAGGGTTGGACAACACATGACCTTTATGGAGGATTACCACTCCGGGGGGATCTGACTGACTGGTTGTTAAGCCCACGAGAGCCCTTATAACTAATTCTGATACCTCCAATATTTAGTAGGGAGTCAAAGGCCCCTCTTGGGTGAGGCATACCTACTTTAGGGAGGGAGGCCCCTTTCAACCACTTTATCTTGTTTGTGTGCATATTGGTCGTTTGATTATTTTTGGTGTGCTCTTTAATTATTAGTCGGCCTTTGAGATTTTATACCAAATTTTGAGTTATCATTATCATGGATAGTGGAGTTCCCGCGACTCCCTCCTTTACTGCTACACCCCCCCCCCCCATGATGTTCACTCATTTCATGGGGACAAACCCATCCTCTTTTCATAATGGTATGCAGAATTATGACACTCAGTCCATTCCTTGGGCCTCTAATCATTTTCCTATTGATATGCCATACATAACTTCACTCTTCCCATCCTCTCCCTGGACCACTTATATGAATCCTAGCATTGGATCTGGGGGCAACATGGCCCCGCCGTGTACATATTCATTTGATAGGAGTCATTTCCCTCAACCAACTCTCACCGTGGGGGGTTGGAACCTCCCCTCTTACGAATCCATTCCTAGCCATGCTTTTTCAGGAGCCAATACTCAAATGGGTGGTTTTTATACTTATTACACCCCATCCGTGTATCCTTCGTCTGCCATGTTAGTTAATACGAACACTTTTCCCATGGCGGATCCACATATATCCTCTGGTATTTCATATGGAGGGAATCAATTTTATGGTTCACGCTATCCTCTTCACAGAACCCCTTCACATGGGGGCAACATATATCCTCACTTGAATAATCCATATCATACTTTTGTCTCTTCATAGACATCTGCTTCAATGATGATGCTTGTAAAAACCTCTATGAATCGATTAGGTAGAGGATACTACCTTTTCGAATAGGGACAGGGTGTAAACCGAGACCCTTCCTAGCCTGTGATGTTTCAAAACCAGTATTTCCTAGGACCTTAGTCTCAAATGCCAAAACTCACCACCACTGGTCCAGTCACTGCCAGTCATACTGGAGCTCCATAACCAACCACTGCTAGTCATGTTGGAGATTGTTCGATGACCTCTGCAAGTCATGTTGAAGACCCGTAACCAACCATTGCTAGTCATTTTGGGGGCATCACCCTAGACGCCATGAGTCATATAGATATCACATCTCCAACCTCTGTACATCATGGGGGAGATGAATTTCCAACCTCTTCCGGTCACGATGAGAACATGTCACCAACCATTGTAAATTATGCTGGGGGAATTCATACGATTGAGAAGCCTAGACGTCTCAGACGTAAGCCCAAATTACTTTGTAGAACTTGCGAAGGAAATCACCTTACTCATTTGGTGTCCTGTTACTGCCGGGATACCAAAAGCATGGTTCTCACCTGAGGGCCCTTCAAGTTCTGGGGCGTTTGCGGTTACCCACACCCTATTTCTCCCTTGATTGACATGGCAGTCATGCTGATACAATCCTCTCCTGACCACACCCCCATTGTCGAGGTTTATGTGTCTCCTGTCACTATTATCGCGCATCCTATTCAACCCAATGTTGAAGAAGTGGTAGTACCAGTGCAACCTCTGGTCAATCCAACTCTCCTTTTGGAGGGTGATGTATCCTTCAATCATGTCATTATCATTTATGATACTACACATTATGAACAAGAGAGATTTTTACTCTCCCCGAGTACTCTCCCTCTAAGTCTTGAAGAAGTTCCCTTTGATTGGGATGGTCTTGTGGGGTATCCAATGCCTCCGCCTATGTCCTTTCAAGTAATAGACATCATTCAATATATCATGGAGACTATTGGCACAGGGGCATACCCATGGTTCAACGCTTCAACAACGCACCAACAAAAACCTAACTACCGGCCCTTTCGACAACACCTGTGAAGCAGTCAAAGTCTCACCCGAGGTAAGAGAAGGGGGGGTTACAAGACTCAAGTGTTTGTAACCAATATGAGACTTATATCTGTGATAGAAACACTTCGAAGAGTATTCTATTAACACTACAAGATGATATTCATTAACTCATTAGTTTCATTAACATCGCAGGACAAACCCTAAGATAGACCGACACAATAATAATAAAGAGTAAGCACTTCAATCATTTAGCACATAACACTGAGTTAGATCTAGCATTCATTCATAAAGCACAGTAAAGAACTAAGCAACATTAAATCTATCCAACATACATAATAAGAAAAGAACTAAGAAGATTCATAATATAAGCAACACAACATAAAGCACATCAAAAGACACAAGATATATGTGGTTCACCCCAGTGTGGGGATACGCCCACCAACTACTTTGTCTTCTTTATTATTCTTCAATCTCTTACATTCATCTGCTCCTGTGCACTAAACCACAGAGCCAAGCTTCACAGAGGATAAGAGATCTGTGCACTGAGCGCCAGATCCTCCTTACAAAAACTAGGTCACAACACAAAGCCAACTTCTCTATCAAGCACAAGGCCTTACATACACAACTTGTTTGCACAAAGCAACCCAAAACTACTTTCACTTATCCTTGCAAGCTATTCCCTTCACTACTTCTACCATAAATTCTTATCTATTTATACTTTTACAATTCCTTACAAAAAGGCCTAAAATGGGTAAACCCATGGGCTGACATCCCATAACCCATTACAAAAACCCCTTACAAATCCCACAAAATGAGTGAGATCCATGATCTCAACTCCATCTAGGCGCTCCATCTTCGACCAGCCTATTGAAGTCCAAAAGTGGTCSTAACCTGACCAAGGTTTCCTCAAAAATTGGTCGCACACTTCTTGGCAGCTTCCTCTCTTTGGTCGCACATTTCCTGCGGGGTGCTTGACACTGCTTGGATTTCCAACTCTGTTATCCTCACTTGAAGCTGTTGGATGGTCTTAGCGAGCTTCACCACTTGAACTTCAACTGAATCATGTTCCTCCTGTGCCAAGCTTGACACAGAGCGAATTGCTTTATTCACCACTTCTTTGGCCGTAGTCTGCTCTGTGAGAAGTCGGTCCTTTTCTCTCTGTATATTCTCTTTGTCTTCCTCGAGCATCACCCAAAACACATCTTTTTCATTCTCATAGGTGGTTACATAGTACCATGATACACGTAGTTTCTCTAATTCATCCTCTTTCTCTTTCTTCAAGGCTTCTGTAGCCTTCTCATTTTCTTCTTGGAATTTTTGAAGTTGAGCCTTTGTCGCATCTTCAAGTCTTCTTAATTGGGCGAGCTCATCCCCTAATTCTGAAATCTGTGACAAGGAGGGCATAATGGGTACTACGCAGACTGAATGAATATATTTTTTTATTTCCTTTAGTTCCTTCTCGACTCTTTCATACAACTCCTCTTGCTTCGGTTCATATCTCTATAAGAGGTCCTCTGAAGCATCCTCCATGGCTCCACGGACTAGACCGATGTCATCCTCCATGAGCGTGGCCTCTACCTGGGGCTTACTGGTGCGGGTCTTCTTTCTTGCTGCAGGTTTATTTGGAGAAACCTTTCTCGTCTGTGGTGTTACAGTAGGGGGATCTTTCGGCGGTGTAGCTTCTCCTTCACCTTGATTTTCTCCTTCATCCCCTCCTCCTTGTCCATTTGCGTCTTCTCCTCCTCCTGGAGAGTCAGATCAATTTCCTTTGGAGGCGTTGTCTTCCTCATCAGTCTCTATATTCTAGACTTCCTCCTTTCTCTTTTTCTTCTTCACACTGGACTGTCCAGCATGCTCGACCTGGGTGACCAAGGGGCTTCCTACGATGTTGGGGTCAGAGAGTTTTTGATCTAAAAATGAAGAAGACTTGTATTCTTGAAAATATTTGCAAGTTAAATTTTATGTGTTAAAATGAAAATGGAACAACTTTGCAACACAACTTTAATAGGATTTACTCATTCAATATGCATATAAACAACACCAAAAATAGTGAACAGAAAACACATAACACAACAAATGATAAAGGAGTTCACCCCTCTCTTGGGCTACATATCCTAGTCCATCTTCCAATGGATCATTTGTATTATTTTATCAAAGTGCTCAAAAATGTGCTTTACAGTGCTCAAAATGTCAAATAGACCGCTCCAATGGCTTCAGAATGTCCAAAAACCCCTAGCTGGGATTTTTTGGCACCTCGTTTGGCCAAACATTGAAGAAGATAGGCTTCCTGGAAGTCCCTCCTTCAAACTTGTTGTCTTTGCATCTACAAAACACACCCTTGTTGGCTCAACCTAGCCCACACGCATATTTAAGTGTAAAAACTTAGCATCGGACGCAACCGCGCGAACTGTGCAAACTGTAGGACAGTTACGGGTCCACCTAGCCCCTAACCGTCAAGGGAAAGGTCGTATGACCCATGCGACCGCGCGCAAGTATAAACATAGGCTCTCGTTTCACAAGCCAATGGTCAAAGTACAAATGGCGGGTCGTTTGTATAACCGTTGGAACCAACACAAAACACAACCGTGCGCGCGCGCCGAATGGTATAACATTGGGTCATATGTTAATACAATGTGCGACCAAGGGCTGGGAATCAGCCCCAGCCCGGTCGCGCCCCAAACATCCACATATGAAAATAGTTATACATATTTTTCCATATATATAACAAGGAACAACCAGTGGCGCGCCGATTGGCGGCTCTTCCCAAGTCTCTCCCCACTGCCCGGAGGTCGCGGGGTCGACTCTGACCAACGACATAATTTTAAACCAATAGATATATG
>SNQJ01S0036072.1:13617-26068 GCA_010110895.2 Picea sitchensis | reverse complement strand
CAATTATCTGTTATTGGATTTTCATAAATGAATGAATTTCGTTATGAATGGATGAAACTATGAATGTCAATATAAGTTTCAATTGTTTCTCTTGTGTTGAGTGAGTGCAAGGTGTGCACAACGAATGCAAGGAGTGCGTTGACAAAATCTGTTTCGATTCTGAATCTTAGAGGAGATAGAATGAAACTTTCCCTTTACAAGGGGTGCAAAGAAACTGCTGCAAGGCGTGCAAAGTCACTCGCAAGAACTAAGTCTTGCGTAAGAATCTGCTGCAAGGAGTGCACCGATCTGGAATTCAGCTAAGTGTCAAAGGGACTCCGTAAGAGTCGAAGGAGTAGAAGATGAGAAAGCTCAGAAGGGATAATGCCTTCCAAAAGTGAAGACGAGGTCTAAGACACAGAGTCCTGGGAGGAACAAACATCGAAGCCTTTGAATACCTAGAAATCTTCTAAGTCATAAGAATTCATAAACTCAAGAGGGGGAGTGACAGCTGTCGTCGGATCAACTGTAGAGGAAGATATCCGACCGTCAAATCTGATGCCCAGATGCTCAGAAGAGTGTGTAGAGGGAAATCAGGTCTGGACCATTAGATCTGAGCACCGAGACCAACAGTCATTGGATCCAGATGTAAGTGCACAAACTTTAACTTCTTGGAAGTGCACAGGGCAAGAAAAATCGTGAAACCCAAGTTCATGATTTAATCATAGTCATTGGATCAAGGAGGGATCTAGACCATTGATTCGAGGCAATCGTAGAATCGAGAATCAAGAGAAGGGAGGTGCACAGTCTTCTAAATACCCGAAATGCGAAATCATGAAACGCAAAGGAGAAAGCAGGACTGTCAGATCACATGGGTTGTGGACCATTGATCTAACGTGAGTGGGACCCATATTTTGGATTTCAAAAATCAGGAGGATGAGCAAACAAATCTTCCAGAGATGTGAAATGTGGAACCACGAAGTGCTCAAGAGGTTGGCCCCAGACCATAGAGAGGGGTCACATTGTCAAAGGTTAAGGGAGGAGCTAGCACGAGCTAGGCCCCACGTCGAGATTTTAGAATTCAGAGAGTCGGGGTTGGCTCATATGCAAACCCCCGACAGGTGAAGTCGCGATGCACCTTTTTGTTAGGTGAGTGGTCACGTGAAGGAAGGGGCTTAGCCAGGGATGAGCTAGTGCCCGTTTGGTGTGGAGGTTTGAACAACACTTAGGAGAGGGACCGCGGGTCTCAGATGACCTACGCCACAAAAAAGAGGACCTTTGTAAAATATTTTTGGGTCTAGTAGAGACTCAAAGAGTCGATCCAACTCAGTTTCTTGATCGATCCTTGACCAGGAGGTCAACATCCTCGAGGAGAGAAAGGGGGGGTCTGCATCATCGACCATACCCTCAGTTTGTCTCAAAATCACATGAAGTTATAGTCCTATTACACACCTTGATCCTACTTTCCTCATTGGTAGGTAACCTTGAAACCAACAGTCGACATTGTAATTTTTAAACCTGTGAAGTAAAGCAATGCGTATAGATTCTTAAGAAAAACAAAATTTAATCAATGGCTCATACACATAGTACACAAATATTTATATCGGAAACCCTCAACCGGGGAAAACCTCTCTTATATTCATTATATCGAATTTCACCATTCACCATACAATATGTAAAATGTTTTTAGGTATTCCGTAGATACCAAAACGCTAATCCCTTATTCCGGGATTAATTTAGAAAACCACTAAAAATAGCAAAATCCGCTAAAAATAGAAAAAACAACCCAAAAATGCACTACTAGAGGGATCGTCAGACACAATTGTCAAATCTGATGTGCCCATACACACACATGCAAAGAATATAACATATACCCAAAAAACATTTCATCATTGGTCGTTGACTGGGTGGTTTCCCTTGTGTTCGACGAAAAGAAATCTATTCACACATTGGGATTCATGCAGTGTCTTGGATTCCATTAGCCTTATTAGTGGTTTCCTCGCCTTTGTCAACAATTTTCTGCATTGAATTTTATTCAAAGGGTTTTTTTCATGTACCGCTTGCACTTAGCACATGGTCGTTGGTTTGTGCACAAGTTCTTCATCCGATTTCCTCCAAATCATCAAGCTCCTGCTTTGTACCTCGTGCTGAATGATGAGATATGCCTTAATTCTCTCCTTTCATATGGTCTCCTTCCATCAACTTCAACTCATATATTCTGGAAACGACACCTAGAGTCCTATGAGTACCTAGAGGCTTGCAGTCATTAGTGGTAGGTTCTCTCGCCATCGATAGTTGGGAATACATTAATGTCTCTTGATCAATGGATTCTTCAAGTGTTTGACCCCGAATACCTTATTCACACTTTTTAGAATGTACTCAATGCCTTGATTCCTACTTTCATCATCGATAGGTTGTCTTGCGTTTGTTAACAATATACCTCAATGATCAGTAATCAAACGAAGTCTCATTGTGTTTGACCTCAACTCCTTTATTCACATGATTTTGACTTGCACCTTTGGTAAATTGTGTAGAAGACTTGAAGACATCAGTATGTAGCCACAACTTTCCTGAGTTGTTGCTAACTTTTCATTGGACTAGTACCTTTGTGACTTTAGTGATCATGAGAGATTATATTGTACTCCATTGTATACACATATCTTCAGATTGATTTTGAGACTGGTTCGACTGGGCCTTGTTCATGACTATGACAACCTTTGGCATGTAACCACATTTGTATTTTCCTATTCATGGCCACAGACAATTGTTTGGTATATTTTCACATGGATTTGCAGTGTAATTCAAATTGGCAGCCATGTTTGAAAAGTCAGTACAAATTGTAAGGAGATACTTCTGGGTTTTTATAATGTATTTCAGCCATCACAAATACTCCTCTGACCTCACACATTAGGGGGCATCTGTTATAGAAATATTTTCCTCACCCTATGCAATATTGCACAGAAGGCCTTTTTCCATTTCCCTATGCAGACTTGAAATCCCTTTTTGCAAATCCCAGAGCTAAAAATATAATGTTTTCCACATATATGCGCATTGCCTACTATACAACATGCGTATACATAGGTTGAACCACTACATATCGTGTACATCGATAAATGTGCCCAAAATTGAAAAATAGTATTGGTTTTCCATGTCACGTCACAAGATCAATGATCCTTGGCCTTCCATATACTGGAAATGTTCTGACTTGGCCCTTTAGTTCCACTTGAAGGCTATAAATGGGCCAATTCCGAGCTATGGAAAAGAGGAGAAAGAATTCAACTTTGAGAGAAGAGTTACATTAAGTCTGCATCCTTTGATACTTTAAGTCTGAACACATTGTTTAGCCCCCAATCTCTTCCCTTACTGATTGAGAACTTCATTGTCTCTCTTATATGATCTTGACTTTGGTGGAGGATTGAAGTGGTGGAGGCCTAGCTGGAAGGAACTTATTTTCTCGGTTTCGAACCATGCCGACACGAAAGTATGTAACTTATTCACTTCTGTTGATTATATCTTAATATAAATACTCTTTTCTTGTCCAATTAACATCTTGCACATATTTGAATTATTATTCCATGGGCATATTTGTTATGAATGTTGATGGATTATAATATTTGATGTGGTAAAATCATATATTATCAACATATTCTTGCATTGCTTGGTTGTTGAGGACTAGTTGCAGGTATATTGCTTTGGGTCAAGTGCTCAACGGTGGACTTCATCGAATATCTGGACGAGGTAGGCCTTTTATCTTGTCTTGCTAGAATATTTGTTTATATAGAATACTTGAGAGTAGAGTTTATTTCTACAGTGATTTTTGTTTGTTGTGGTTTACCCCTAGCCATAGATAGATTTTCCTCGTAACATTGTTAGATCACTAGACCAAACCACAAAAATTATAAATTCTATGGATCGACAGTGGACAACGAAGATTGATTGTAGATGGTTGGATCAATATGGAAGTGTGAGACCAAAATAAGAAGAGTCAATACATAACTGAGATCGAATCATAAGAACTAAAAATATGATTAAGATAATTAACACCTCAGGATCATGGTTTGTTCAAAGAACTGTTACAACAACAATAAACACTTTTAGCACCCAACTATTCCATTAATGCTGAACAAATTACAAGGGATTTGAAGTCTTTTGAATTAAAGATAAAATTTTAATGACAAAATGTTATCATTATTATTAAATTAAATAAAGAGGTGCATTGGTTCATACAAAGAGACACAATGATTCAATTTTATACTTGTTGGAATACTATATAAACAAAAAAGTATAGTGGAAGGAGAGTGCCTCTATGGTCTAATTCAAAAGTTCAAAACACAGTTAGAATCCAAGGAATAACTTGAAACATTCACATGAGGTTAGGGTGGAAGGGAGGAGCAAGGGAGGATTGGAGTACTCTATAGGTTGAATCCTGAAACAGAGAGTTGGTGCTTCCTCATGTTGGTGCTTGAAAACAAGAGGATTGGAGTCCTATACAAGTTTGAGATTGATCTACAGGGAGTTGGTGCTTGGAAAACAGGGGATTGATGTCTCTTTGAGTTGGTGCTAAAAAAAAGAGACATTGGTGTCTCTTACAAACTGTAACTTGTAAATGAAATATTTTTTTTATGATTTTTACATTTAAAATTAAGAGTTCTATACATTCTTGTTGATAAATTGTTATAATTTAATAAATAATTAATTTAAATTGAGAAAAAGAAGAAATATTGATTCACCCCCCCTCTCATTATTGAATAACATTTGAACAATTGGTATCAGAGCAGATTATTTCACCATAGTCTAAAGATTTGAAGGCAGATTCTAAGAAATCCAATGGATCGACAAGAAGGAATGTCCTCCAACAGAGCACCATTGTTCAAAGGAAATGATTATTCATTTTGGAGTATAAGGATGAATATTTATTTGATGGCTCTTGGATGTGATGTTTGGATTTCAGTGGTAAATGGTTAAACTGCACCAACTACTGCACCTTCAGATGTTACTGCAAAGAAACTCTAGAATGATAATTCAAGGGTTGTTAATACAATTCTAGGTGGATTAGAAAACCCCATATTTGTAAAAGTGATGCATTGTAAATAAAAAAAAGAAAGTTGGAACAAACTTAAAGTCATTTATAAAGGAGATGGAAAAGTTAAACAAGCAAAAATTAAAACATATAGAGGGAAGTTGGAGAGTCTAGAGATGAAAGAGGAAGAAAACATTTCAGAATATTTTCAAAGAGTGGATGAAATAGTCAATTCAATCAGAGCATTGGGAGAATAGATACAAGACAAAATTATTGTCCAAAAGGTGTTGAGATCATTACCAATGAGATATGATGCCAAGGTATCTACCTTGGAATATTGAGAAGACCTTGAAAAAATTATAATGGATGAACTTCATGGGATTCTTATAGCCTATGAAATGAGAATTGGGCAAGAAAAGTCATAAAAAAGGGAAACAAACATCAAAGAATAAAAATAAACAAAGAACCATGAGCATGTTCCAAATCAAAATCAATCAGACATATCAGACATATCAGATGAAGAATAGGCCAAATTTATAAGGAAACTATAGAAAGGGTATGGGACATATAAAGGAAAGTTACCCTTCAAGTGCTTCAACTATGGAAAAGTTGGATATTTTTCCTATAAATGTCCCTATCACAAGCAGGTTGATAGTGACGATGAAGATAATTATAACCATAAATAACTTAAGAAGAGAAAAACTAGAAACATAAATTTCTTTATGAAAATAATTTATTTTAGAAGAAATTCTAAAAGAAAAAGAAAAACTCCTACTCCAAAGAAGACATTAGTTCATCTGACATGAGTGAAGATGAAGAGACATAAATTTTATTTATGGGCATAAAAAATCAAAATAATGTTGCTGATGATAATGAAGAAAAATATGAAGTTGAAGGAGAAGTATATCTTGAAGGAGAACTTATTAGTGATCTTGAAGAACTAAGAAAATATAAAAAGAAGAACAAATCATTAAGAGAACAACTATTAGAACTTGAAGAAAAACAAAAATGAAGAGAAAAGGAAGTTTCAATAACCATCAAGGAATCAGAAAAAATCATTATTGACTTGAATACTCAACTCCAAGAAGCCAAAAGAATTGAATAGGTCATAAGTAAACAACTCAATAAAAAAAAAATAGACTGTGAAAAGCTAGAGGCTAAAATTCTTTTTTTAAAAAGAGAACTTGAGAAAGGAAACAACCAATCAAGATTTGAAAATAGTTCAAGAATATTGGATGATATTCTTAACAATCAAAGATCATCAAGAAATAAGTCAGTACTGGGTTATGATCAAAATAATTCCAACAAAGGATCTAACTCTACGTCTCAGGAAACTGACAAAAATACAAAAAGTTATGCAGCTTCCCTTCAAAGCTCTTTCAAAAAGGAAGAAAGACAAATTAAGACGGTTTCTAATCAACAAAAATATTCTCTCCCTTCAAAAGAAAATGAATATAGAAGGAATACAACTACAATAAGAACTCCCCCAAAAAGGTATCAACATCTATTTCTTGGCTATTGTGTCTCATGCAATAATTTTGGGCATAAAGCATTATAATGTAGAGCTTATGGAAAATACAATCATAAAATTGTTCAAAGATATGGTTATAGGAACAACAAGAATTATAATAATCAAGAGAATAGAAACTATAATTCATTCTCTCCACTACAAGATTACAATGTTGAAAAATGCAACAACTATGGTCACAAAGCTAGTGATTTTATACTACCAAAGGATCCCACAAAAACTTCCAAAATTCAAGAAGAAAAACATAAGAAGACATGGAAAGAAAAAAAAAATTGAAGAAAAGAAAACATAGAGTAAGGTAGCCTTATATGCCAAAGATAAAAGGATTCAATGGTATGTTGACAATGGATGTTCAAAGCATATGACAAGATATCAAGACAAATTCTCCAGTCTAGGAAGGAAAGAAAAATGAAGAGTTACTTTTGGAGATAATGTATCTGCCAAGATACTTGGAAAGGGTACAATCAGTCTGGGAAATAACAAAGCTAAAGAATAAAATGTGCTATTAGTTGAAAATATGAAGCCTAATCTCCTCAATGTAATCCAAACATGTGATCAAGGACACATAATGATATTTGATTCTCAAAAATGTGAAATTAGGAAAGAGGGCTCAGGAAAATTAGTGGTTGTTGCACCCATGACACCAAGTTATGTATATATCTTAAACATAGAATAAAAATAAAAATGTTGCATGAGACAAATAGATGAAAGTTGGATATGGCACATAAGAATGAGACATATAGGTTTTGACATTTTGATAAAAGTAAGTAAAAAGGAGGTTGTGAGAGATATGCCAAAAATGATTAAACCTTCAAACTCTATTTATAGGAACTGCCAACATGGAAAGCAGACAAGAGGACGATTCAAGAAAAAAAAATACTCCACATCAAAACCATTAGAACTTGTTCACACTGATCTTTGTGGACCAACAAGAACTAAAAACATGCAAGGTGAACATTACTTCATTTTATTCATTGATGACTATACAAGGATGACTTGATTATCCTTTCTTAAAAAGAAATTAGAAGAATTCAAAAAATTCAAAGCCTTCAAAGCACATGTTGAAAATGAGACTGATCTCAAAATCAAGTGCCTAAGATCAAACAATTGAGGGGAATTTACCTCAGATGAGTTCAATGAGTTTTGTTAAACACATGGAATTAAAAGACACTTTCTAGATCCAAGAACTCCTGAACAAAATGGAGTTGCTGAAAGGAAAACTAGAACTGTCCAAGAAGCATCCAGTGCTATGTTAAATGAAGCCACACTCCTAGATATCTATTGGAAAGAAGAAGTATATACAATAGTATATATACTTAACATAGCACAAATTAGATTTAATCATGACAAGACACCATATGAGTTTTGGTTTGACAAACTAGCATCAGTAAAACACTTCAGATTCTTTGGGAGAAAATGCTATATAAAAAGAGATGATGATAATCTAGGAAAATTTGACTCTAGATCAGATGAAGGTATATTTATTGGTTACTCATCCAATAAAAAGGCCTACATATGCTATAATATGAGGCTGCACACAATTATGAAAAGTGAAAATGTAAAGGTGGATGATCTAACATAAAAAAAAATCAAATCTCAAGACAATTCACAAGTTGATGAATGAAGAAGAGATGATCAAGATTAAGAAGAAACTAAATAAATACAATAAGAAGAATCACAAAGTGAAGAAGAAAACGAAGAAGAAGCATCACCAAGACAAGATTCAAAATCACCATCAATAAGAGTACAAAGCGATCACCCTGAAAGTCAAATCATAGGAAACACAAGTGTTGGAGTTGAAACAAGAAGCAGGTTAACATATGAATAAGAACAAGCAATGCTCTCCCTAATAGAACCAAAAAAATTTGTAGAAGCCGGAAAACATGGATATTGGATTAAATCCATGAATGAAGAGATTTATCAAATAGAGAAGAATCAGACTTGGGAACTTGTCCCAAGACCAAAAGACAAAAATGTGGTAGGGACCAAGTGGATTTTAAAAAACAAAGTTAATGAATATGGTCAAATTATAAGGAATAAAGAAATATTAGTGTGCAAAGGATATGAACAAGTAGAAGGGATTGACTTTGAGGAAACAATTTCACTAGTAGCCAGATTAGAAGCTATGATAATGTTCTTGGCATTTGCATGTTTTAAAAAAATCAAAATATATTAAATGGATGTCAAATCAACATTCTTAAATGGAAACCTAACGGAAGAATTTTATATAGAACAACCTAAAGGATTTATATTATCATAAAATAAAGACTATGTCTACAAATTAAAGAAATCATTGTATGGTCTCAAATAAGCTCCCGGAGCATGGTTTTCAAGACTTTATAATCATCCACAACAACAAAGATACAAAAGAGGAGCTACTGACAACAATATTTACATTAAAATTGAAAATCAGAATATGATTATTTTTGTAGTATATGTGGATGATATCATCTTTGGAAGTAATCTAAATCCTCTAAGCAAGCAATTTTCTATAGAAATGAAAAAAATAATTTGAGATGTCAATTCTTGGCAAACTGACATTCTTCCTAGGATTACAAGTTTCACAATCAAACAAAGGAATATTCATATCCCAATCCAAATACATTAAATAAATGTCGAAGAAATTTCAAATTGTAGATTGTAAACCTTTTAGCACTCCTATGATTACAAGATGAAAACTAAGCAAAGATGATGAATCACTAGAAGTAGAACAAACCAAGCATTATGCAAGTTGCAGGATTAGTGGCCAGATTTCAATCTGCACCTAAAGAGACACATTTAAAGGAAATTAAAAGGATTTTTAGATATCTCAAAGGCACTTTGGATTTTGGATTATAGTATCCAAAATAAAAGACTTCACATTCACTGCATATACTGATGCAGATTGGGCTGGAAGTGTGGATGAAAAAAAGAGCACTAGTGGAGGAGCATTCTTCCTAGGAAAATGTCTTGTGTCATGGCTAAGTCAAAATAAACCCTCCATACCACTATCAACAATGGAGGCTAAATATATTGCTGCTGCCTCTTGCTGCACTCAAGTAATTTGGATGAAACAAACTATGTAAGACTTGCAAATAAAGTATGATTATCCAATTATTCTTAACTGTGACAATACCAGTTCCATAAAACTTTCTAAGAATCATTTCATGCACTCAAAAACCAAGAATATCCCAATAAAATTTCATTTTTTAAGGGGACACTTTTCTCAAATAGTTGTTAAAGTTGTCAAAGAGGGTATATGATGTTGGTATTGGCATTGATGCAAAGAGGTCAATATTATGGTCATCATCATCAAAATTGTGCATATGATATTGTCAAACTCATGCATTGTCTAAACACTGATTACTTATGGATATTAAATTTGTCCTATTTAAATGCAAAGGGGAAAGATCAAAATCCGATGCTCAATAAAATGTGTAAAAGGGTATGGAATGAGAGTTTCTATTATAAACCTTTATCTTCAACTTGGATAAGTTTGACTTACATTGTCTTTGACTTCGACTTGCATTACCTCCAACTTCGACTTGGATAAATTCAACTTGCATTTCCTTCGAATTTGACTTGCATTTCTTGACTCTTGGTTGACTTGACATTGGTCGACATACTTTTCCTCGACCCAACTTGAATTTTGGCTGAATCATTTTTCCCATTTCGACTTCCAGGTGGTCAAATCTATTTTATTTTCTGACTCGACTTTGGTCGACTTATTTTTCCTCGACCCAATCTGTATTTTGACTGACTCATTTTTCCCATTTCGACTTCGAGGTGGTCGACTCTATTTTATTTTTGACTCAACATGTGGCTTGAGTGGTCAAGAATTTCCCGTCATATAAACAACCCGAGTTATAATTGTTTTAAACAAAAAATTATGTGTTGGTGATACAGATAGGATATAAGCCTTCGATTTGCAAATCAGACATACTGATCGTCAATTATCCATAAAATACAATATCCTTGGAGTAATTGTATATGGACAATTATTGGATGGTGAAGGCCACTTACTTAAATGTTTAGGAATCTAGGAAAACTAGCAGACTTAGAGAAAGCCCAGAAAAATAACACAGGTAGGATTTGTGAAGTAATTCATAATCACCCAATCATTTTAAATAGATATAGGATCAAAGATGCAGACTTGATCCTAATGCACTTAATTTTCTTTCATATTTTATTAAGAATTGATACCTTGATCCTCTTTATAGGTGTGAGAAAAAAAATGCAAAGAATAGTTAGAAGTATGACTATGATCGTTAGATCACTTGACTAAACAACAAAAATCATAAATTCTATGGGTCGACAGTGGAAAATGAAGATTGATCATAGATTGTTGGATCAGTATGCAAGTGTGAGACCAAAATAAGAAGAGTCAATCCATAACTGAGATTGACTCATAAGAACTAAAAATATGATTAAGATAATTAACACCTCAGGATCAGGGTTTGTTTAAAGAAATGTTACAACAACAGTGAACAATTTTTAGCACCTAGATATTCCATTAATGCTAAACAACTTACAAAGGATTTGAAGTATTTTGAATTCAAGATAATTTTTTAATGACAAAATGTTAGCATAATTATTAAATTAAATAAATAGGTGTATTGGTTCATACAAAGAGACATAATGTTTCATTTTTATACTTATCAGAATACTATATAAACATAAAATTATAGTGGATGGAGAGTATCTCTGTGGTCTAATTCATAAGATAAAAACACAAACAGAGTCCAAGGAAGAACTTGAAACATTCACATGAAGTGAGGGTGGAAGGGAGGAGCAAGGGAGGATTGGATTCCTCTGTAGGTTGAACCTTGAAATAGGGAGTTGGTGCTTTAAAAAAACAATATTGGAGTCCTCTACATGTTGGAGCGTATTCTATAGGGAGTTGGTGCTTCCTCAAGTTGGTGCTTGGAAAACAAGGGATTGGTGTCTCCTTGAGTTAGTGCTAAAAATAATATATATTGGTGTCTCTTACAGACTGTAACTTGTAAATGAAATACAATTTTTATGATTGTTACATTTAAAATTTAGAATTGTTCTATACATTCTTGTTGATAAATTGTTATAAGTTAATAAATAATTAAGTTAAATTGAGAAAAAGAAGCAATATCGATTCACCCCCCACTCTCATTATTGAACAACATTCCAACAACTGATATCGTCCTCAATATCTCCATGGAGAAAAGCCTTCTTGGCATCCATATGTGAACCTCCCTCTTTCTTGATGTTGCAATAATGAGAGCTAGTTGAATAGAGTCCATCTTGGCCACTACTGCAAAACTATCATTGTAATCTATCCCATGAACTTGTGAGAAGCCCTTAGCTACAATACTAGCCTTGTACTTGGTTATAAGTCCATCCACTACCATATTTTTCTTGTATATCCACTTGCATATAACAAGTTTATGATCTAAAGGAAGAGGAACCAAAACCCATGTGTGGTTCTCAATGAGGTAATTGTATTCCTCATTCATAGAAGCTTCCTATTAATGGTTTCCAACAACATCTACATAGGATAGAGGATCAGAAGTGAGAACCATATAACAATGCATGGTTGTAACATACCTATATCAACAACCAAAAATTTATTTCTCGTTGCTACTCTGATACCAATTTGTAATGTACCCGATATTAGTACCATGAAATTTTTTTGTTCCGATACCAATATTTCATCTACCCAACCACTAGGTTAAGCCAAGCTACTTTAAAAACATACTAACGTATCTTTGAATACCACTTTTAACATACCCAGAACAACAAACCCAAAATATTTGCTTGGATATTGATCTAAAACGTACCCATTGCTTGGGTACTTCCAAATTCACCTTCGTTGAATGATATAGAATTTATGTTCCATTCTTTTAATTCAAAAAACACGATAAATGCACATGTAGTCATAAATATTAATGCTAAATTGTAAAACAAATGAA
>SNQJ01S0036071.1:149712-170633 GCA_010110895.2 Picea sitchensis | reverse complement strand
TTATGCTCCATGGGGGTAAGAGAAGGTTTACAATCTTTCGTGCCAAATTTATTTAACCATTCAGTGGCATACTTAGTTTGACTAAGGAATATTTGATTAGGACGTTGAGATACTTTAACTTCAAGATAATAATGAAGTGTCCCTAAATTAGTCATTTTGAATCTTGCTTTAAGTTCTCCCTTAACCTGTTTGATGTGAGATTCATTATTTCATGTTATGATTAAGTCATAAACATAGAGTACATGTATCACCATGTGCTTATCTTGCATTAAAAAATACAATGTATCATCTGATTCACTTCGCTGAAAACCCACCTTTCGTAGGTACTCATCCATTTTTGCATACCAAGCTCGAGGAGCTTGTTTCAAAACATATAAAACCTTCACAAGTTTGCAAACTTTATGTTCTTGTCCTTTAGCTTCAAAAACTTGTGGTTGAGTCATGAAAATATATTCCTTTAGATCACCATTCATGAAGGCACTTTTGACATCCATTTGATGTAATTTCCAACCATTATGTGCAACCAAATTGATAACCATTCTGATAGTATTCCATTTAGCTATGGGTGCACAATTTTCTTCATAATCAATTCATTCTAGTTGAGCAAAACCTTTAGCAACAAGTCTTACTTTGTACTTGTCAATTTTACCATTGGGCTTGTACTTTACTCGATAAACCCATTTACAACCGATGGGCTTAACATCATGTGGACAATCAAATAAGTTCCAAGTCCCACTTGCAAGTACTGAATCATATTCATTAATCATTGCTTCATGCCATTCTTTATGTTCAACTGCTTCAACAAAATAAGTAGGTTTAGTGGAAGCATGAGCAAAATTATCTTTTGCTCTTGAAGATCCCCAAGTTCCTGTTTTGTTCATTTCATCTCAATGAACATATTTGAGAAGTTGTTCAGACCACCTTGTCTTCTTATGTTGAGGGGATTGAGGATCTGAATTACCATTATTGTTGAAAAGAGGCTTTTCAAAAAATGAGTCTCTTCTTTCATCTGAAATATCTAAGGTTGGAGAAGATTCTTTTGAAGATTTAGTGTCAAAAGAGTCTTTTTTCATTTCATTATCAGATGAATCAAAAGAACTATTTGATAAAGAGATGTCTTCTGGAGAAACAAAGTCTTTTTCAAACCAAAATGTTTTCTTTGACTTGTTCAACTTACCTTTACCCTTACTTTTTTTCTTCTCTAAACGACTAAGGAGATGATTAATCTCATCTAAACTGTTACTTTAAGTTTCATAAAAAATGACATCTCTACTGAAAATGAATTTTCCATCTGAAATCAATCTATACCCTTTCTTTTCATCAGAGTATCCAATGAAGGTACACTTCATACTTCAGTTTTCTAATTTAGTCCTCTTTTCCTTAGGAACTAAAGCATAACATGTTGAGCCAAAACCCTTAGATGATTTACCTTGGGTTTAAAACCATACCAAGCTTCATAAGGCATTTTTCCATCTAAAGCTGATGTAGGTGATTGATTTCTGAGATAAACTGCAATATGGACTGCTTCAGCCCAATATTTTGTCCTCAACCCTTTAAACTGTATCATAGATCTTTCCATGCCCAAAAGAGTTCTATTCATCATTTCAGTAACTCCATTCTGCCGTGGAGTATAGGATTTTTTCATTTGCCTCTCAATTCTATTGTTTCGACAATAATAATTGAATTCAGTTAAAGTGAATTCACCTCCATTATCAGTTCTCAAAGAAGCAACCTTTTCTCTAGTTTCATTTTCAACCATGTGTTGAAAATTTACAAACTTTTCAAAAGCTTCAGAATTTGCCTTTAAAAAGTACACCCATGCCATTCTACTGTGGTCATCAATGAACAATATAAAGTATTGACATCCACCGAAAGAATATTCCATTGGACCACATATATCACTGTGAATCAACTCCAAATACTTTGTTGTTCGCCATGAGCTGGTTGGAAAAGCTTATCGATTTTGCTTGCAAAAAATACAAGCTTCACACTTGGAATTTTCTTTCTTGAAAGTTGGCAAACCCTTTACCAAATCTTGGGACTTAAGTTTCAAGAGACTATCAAAGTTTAAGTGACTAAATCGAAAATGCCATAATCTGAATGAAGACATTTTAGAATTCACTGTTGCTACAACTTCTTCCTTTCTTTGGATGACTTTCCCATTCATTCTTAGTAACTTCCCATCTTCATATCCAGTCATTATTGTTTTCAAGTTATCCTTCTGTAACTTAATCTTCACCAAACCATCTTGCATGACGATTTGATGTCCAACTTGTCTGATTGTGACTAAGGATAACGGAGTTTCCTTAAAAGTTGGTACATACCAAACATTTGAAATCCATTTTTCACCAATTCCAGGGAGAAATACTTTCATTGAACCTTTTCCTTGAGGTATATGAGTTGTATCATCAGCTAAATAAATGGGATTTAGTTGAACATATTTATAATTCCAAAATAGTCTCTACGATAAGTCATATGTTGAGTATCCCCTATGTCCAATATCCAATCATTTTCAAATGAATCTCCATGCTGAACTGCTGAAAAAACATATTCATATTGATCATCTTGGTAATCTTGATTCTTTGCATATTGAGCTGATTGTTGAGAATTTGAATTTGATGTCTTCTTAAACTTTGGCATTTGATCATTGCTTGTAATACAATTTGATGCATAATGACCCATCTTTAAACATATTTTACATCTTACTTGACTCAAATTTATGCCTCTTCCTGACTGTGCATTATTATTGTGAGGATTACTTTGAAAATTTTGTTGATGAAAATTGTTATCACCTCTACCTTGACCACAACCTCTCCCATGACCTCGATTAGAAGACTGATTCTGAAAATTTCCAAAATTTGATTTCCTCTTTCTTTAGAACTTTCAGCTTTAGTAAAAAGATTTTCTCTAGATTGTTTTTGTTTTCCAAAAGACTTACTATGTTGAGCTAGTAATTCACAAAGTGAATAAAAAATCATAGTTGATAACTTATCATTTATTCTCAAAGTCTCAAGAAAATGCTTATAAGATGAAGGCAAACCATTTATTACAATGGAGACAAGAAAACTATCTTCAAGTTTAGGAAAACCGCCTTTGATGATTTCCTGATGAATGTTCTTAATCCTTGAAATGTATTCTAATAAATCACCATTGTCTGCTAATATTTGTTTAAAAAATTTCATTTGTAGATCAACTCTATGAGATGCAACAAGAGTATCAAAAATCTTCTTTAACAGATTCCAAGCAGACCATGCATCTTTGGAATTCTCAATATGAACAAACATGTGTTCAGTTATAGAAGAGTGTAGCAAAGAAAGTGCTTTTTAATCTTTCAAATTCCATTTTTCTAAAGAAGTAGAATCGATTGGCTTAGTTGGAGTAGTATCACCATCACAAATATCACAACATAGTTCATTATAGATCAAAGTGTTATGCATGTGCCGACTCCAAGATTTGTAATTCTTGGGTCCATCTAACTTTTTTGTTTATGTGAATAGGTTGATTAATTTAGACATGATGATTGTTGAAAGATTGCAAGTGAATAATCCACAAAACTCCAAAATAAAGACGCAAGGCACCAAAAATAAGTGTACACAATCCACACAAAAATAACACTTTTAAGGGCTTGGCCTTGACCCTTTAAAAGTCTCGTTGGAAATGGAGTTTGAGAGAGTATTTTACTGGACTCTTCTCAACTTCTGAGCTTCAAGCTTACAATTAAAATCTCTTCTACAAGATATATATCCTTTTACACCTTTTACAAATAACAAAATGTTCCCCCTCCCAAACTAAAGCCTTCAATAACTTTTCAAAAAAGGTAAACCAAATCCTTAATACAAAGGTCCTCCCTTTAAAAAAATATTTTAATGTAAAATCTTCTTATCACTCCAAAAAGTTTTTATAAAGTAAATTTTAATAAAATATTCCTCATAAGTTATAGCTTGCTCCAAAAATATTTACAAAATATTACATAAGATGATACCAAACAATCTGCATGCAGATGTTATAATCAAAATTCTGGACACAGGCATCTTTCTAGAGAGTGAAAGCTTCAAAGATGAGGGAATGAGTGAGATCCCTGCCAAGTGGAAAAACCAATGCCAATTGGGCACTGCCTTTAATGGAGGAGATCAAGCATCATAACGAAAAGATTTAGAAAATTAAATGAAGGATTTTAATGAAGTGTACCGAGAGAAAGAAAAATACCAGATATGCCTTTGAGGATCTAGCATGAATTCACATCTAGAGGTCTATAAGCAATTCAAAAAGGAATTCACTACCTTCAAACTTTGATTTCAGATCCCCCAATGTTTCAAATCCGCACAATGTTGCACCTGACCACCAAAATCACGTAGAAGAGGCTCCAAAACGAGGACATGAAACAATCTTTTGACACGCAGAAGAGGTCCGAGTGGGTGAAATCACACCAGTAGATTTGCGCAGAAGAGGTATGCGTGGAGATCCAAATACTCAGGATATTCTTTTTGAGATGGTTAAGATGGAATATGCTCAACTCGCAAATGGCGATGGTGATGACAATGCAGCAGCAACAACAAACCTTAGTAGAGTGACGAGGTCAAGACTCTCTGGATGGGTGATTTGCAGTTTTGAATGGCAATTCAATATTTGAATGGCGATCCAATTTTGAATGGCGATCCAACAATGGTACCTGTCCATGCTTGAGAGAGAGATTCACTCTAGAAATTGTTGCGATTTAAGAAATGCATCTTCCAATCCTCACCTTCCGTATTGTTTTCCACTTCTCGGCTACAAATCTTCTACCAAATTTTGTAACGTTTTGGGCATCCTTTCTAGAGAAATAGTGAGCAAAGAACATAGAGAAATCGTGGAAAAATTGAGTGGATAAGGTGCAAAATACGCAGAGATAGATTGCACACTATAATCATATGAAATCGCTGCAATATGGATCACTTCACAAGATCCTCGCTGCAAGAAAAAACATGATGAATCACTGCAAATAAAATGAGATCTTGGAAGCGGATGCTGGATGCTGCAAAAGGGTCGATCCCTCCAATTCCAAATTCATGTGAATACCAATTGTTGTGGCATATTACAAATTTATTTCCAGCTTACTTTGCTCAGATGCAAGAGATATAATTTTTACAATATGACCCAAATTTAATTGATCTGAAGCAATGTTTATAAATGAGCCCTTTTTAATAAAGAAGGAATGGATCCACAATCTTTGAAATTGCAGATCTATAAAAAATTAAAATTCTAAAAAATGATGATTCAATCAATTATTAAAAAAATTGATCGATGCAATCACAATAACATTTTCCTTATTTTAAAACAACAACAGATTACCTCAGTACCGTTGCTATTGAGTTTGAAGAGATCCGGGTTGATGTCAAGAAGTCTTCCTTGCTTCCTCAATCCATCACGAATTCTCTTCCATCACAATTTCACCATGGCTCTGATACCATGTTGACAAAGTGTCCTCAGACACGTAATTTTATTAATAAGGAAAAAATGATTACAATTTGAAGTGAGGACTCATAATCAACTTCTTAACCTCACTTGAATAACGGGCTAGTTTATATAGCTCAACTCTAAACTAAAAACTATGAGAAGAACCAATTATATAATCACATGTGTATGATAAGTGTCCTTTACATAGAAGCTAGGTGTCCTTATCCTAACAAACTAAAATAAGCTAATTTCTGAAAGCATTTAGAAAATACTTAGACTATAGAACTTTAGGATAATGAGGCTAACACGGGGGAGTAATTCCTAATTAATTTTGAAAAAATGAATTAAATGTGAAAATGGCAAGTGGTCACTAAGAAAAATTCTATAAAAGAAATGGCTAAGAGGAGGAATGGATCATGACTGGTAAGAGTAAGTTTCTGCTGCAGAAATTCTGATTGGTTTTTCTTGTGAGCGCTGGCATACCTAGCTTGGGAAGAGAGTGGAAGCTCTACCTTGCGAGGCAAGCTGAGAGCTAGAGTTTTTTGGTTGTTGTTGTCCGTGGCCCCTTTGTAGCCCGGGGGCCAAGGGGGAAGAAGAGTACAAGAGTACCCCAGCGTTGGCTAGGAGGTACCAGTGAAATCTTCATGGTTAACAAGCAAGATGACGAAAGGATTGCCATCCTGGGAGAATGTATTCGATTTCTTCGCCATCGTTACGGTATTTTAAATTTAGATTGGAATTTGTAATATTATTAATTGTCTATTTTGTTAGTAATTACTATCACAACACCCAAATTTCGATATAGAATTTTACAATTTTTCTTGATGGTTTTGTGTACGCCGGAAGGTGAAATTTATATGCTCGTCATCTCAATTCTTGTAAATTGTATAATGGCTGGTAGAATAAATGTTGTACTGGAGGCGAATTTCTTGGTTGCCGCAAATGATTCGATCAGAATTTTAAATTATGTTTTGTTATTACTTTAATGGTTAATCTCAGGGGATGGTTTATGGTGGTATGTCATTTGATCGTATTTTTTTTTTTTTTATATTTGGGGTGGGAAGAATATGGGGGATCGAACGACCCAGAACTCGATATATTCCTTACCAACCCTTCTAGATCGGATGCGTTACACACAGTAAACCCTTCCATGTACTCTTCCCTCCACTCGGCGTGGGTATTGGTTCGATTCTTGCGCTGTCCCCTTTTTTTCTCTTGAATTGAAACTTACCTTATCAACATAACCACTGTCAGACCAGTTAACAAACTGTAAATTACCGAGCGATGATAAATCTTGGTTCAGTCTTAAGGGTTTTACCACTGTAGGCACGCTTAGTAATTAAGTCCCTTCCCTTTGGAAGGTCATTATATCATCAAAATTATTATAGAACACACGCCCTGTCTCCTTTCACACCGGATTACCTTTTTTGAATCCGAACCTTTGATCCCCTGAACTTGCAGTTACCGGCAGAATCCTGTGCTAACACTGGGTGTGTTTGGGTGTTGAACCCCACACTAATTGCAGTCCCAATCACGTGAGTAACTATGTGGTTATCCTAGAATTAAACCCAAGATTAAAATCAGAATGCGTTTTTCCTGGACTCTCCCTTGGCACCTTGTGTAACCAGCGCGACATCGTGTCTGTCGATATTCGCGATAGACAACGATTCGTTTTAGGTTGGGAGGATGAAAACGCTGTGAACAATTCTTTGCCCAACAAATTGTCTTTTTCCCTGCGTTTTTGGGGAGACCCTAAGATCGGTGCCATCCTTCCTCGCTCAACTAAATCATAGTGTCATTCTCTGCGTTATTTACTTCATTGCCAGCGTTGATTTTACCTCTCCTTTCTCAGCATAATTCCTTGGTTATGCTCAACGAAATTCATGTTCATTGCCAACGATTTTCAGGATCTCTTGCCAGCGATTTTCGTGCTCTTTTTCAACTCAATACTCAGCCTTTTCTTGTATTTTCTTTTCGTATTTACTTTCCCTTTAGTGCTCAACGTTTTGCTGTATTAACACCCAACGAATTGCACTTATCACCCAAAGAATTAATGTATTGACACCCATCAATTTTGCCTTTTACACTCAACATTTTTATTTGTCCTTCTCTCTGCGTCTTTCCCCTTCCTTTTTATCTCTGCATGGCGGGAAACTACCCACTCAGCGTTCGATTCCTTGCCCATACTTATCCTCTTTTATCTCCGCATTGGGTGGCAAGAATACTTGCCCATAGCGTTTGTATTTAGAGGATGTGATCTGTGCTTTAAAACTGTTTGGTTAAGTGGTTGATGATAAATGAAAATTATTGTAGTAGATTAGCTTGAATGATTCATTGGTTTTAGTTCAATATCCACAAAGATTTAATTTCACTTTCCATTGATATTTTGCCTATCCTTAAGCTCTCAATTTTAGCTAAATGTTCCTCAATGTGCTCTTTTCACCTTGAGGGTTAGGTTAATGAATTATCACACACTTATAATTTAGAACATTTTATCTATATACATTCCCTTTTTAATTATGGTTTTAAATGAAAAATATTTTAGTTGATCTCTAGAGTTATGGCTAACCATCTTCAAAGTGCACCACCATATTAAAGTCAATCTTTAAGAGGTTCTCAATGGTGTGGTTGATGTCTTAAATGAATGACAAAATTGATATAAGTTATATAGTATACCACAACATCTAATAGCTACACCTTGAACTACACGAAGACTAATTACATTCTCTTGCAAAATGAAGAACCAATGGTTATGAGTTTAGTCTACTTGCGCCACAAATTCATTGTGGTGTATGATTGGTTGAATGATTGCTTACTTGTGCCATGGAATAAAACTAATTATTCTCATGCACCCTGAAATTAATAAGATTAGATTACTTTTTGCGCCTTAAAATTTAATTGATGACTGTATTGCGCCATTGTTAATGATGTTGATTAAATGATAAATGATTTGATTTCCCATGCCCCTTGAGCTGGATGTGATTAGATTATTTGCGCATGAAATGAACTGGGTGATTAAAAAGAATCTCTTGCGCCATTGAAGTAATGTTGATGGGTAAATGATTGAGTAATTAGACACCTTGCACGCACTGGAATTATAATGTAATGTATGATTGTTTAGACATTAGACTTTTTGCGCACAACGAATGAATGATTGTTTAGGTGTTAGACTTCTTGCGCGAAATGAAATTTAATGTGACAGATGATTGCGATTATGTGTTGGGAATATTGCGCCATGAATATCACTGATAATTTCTCTTGCACCTTTGAATTTAATGTTGATCTCTCTTGTGTCATGATTAAGTTGCTACATAATCTTGCGTCATGAAATTATGTCGATATATGACTGATTTAGTAACTAGTTTTCTCTTGCGCCATTAATTAAGGTGATTGTTCTAGGGGATGTTTACTTTCGCGCAAAATGAATATTTAAATGTAGATGAATGATTGTTAGAATTGATTTCACATGTGCCTTGAATTAAATGTTGATGTATGGTGGATACAGATAATGATTACCCTTGCGCCATGATTAATTGATGATTACGATTGATTGATTGATTTAGTTGATGTTGGACTTGATTGTTAGTGGGTTTTAGACACCTCCTCATTCCTTAGAACAGTCGTTGACCTTGAGACCTTAAGGTCAAAACCAATTGGATCTTGGGCTTGAGCATTGCTGATGTGTCCTGGAGGTCCTAACCTTGCAGGGTAGGTTGGGCGAGTAGTCATTTTAATAGTCATTATCTGGTTGATCATTATTTATAAATTGTTTCAAGTTGATGGTGATGTGCTAAGAAACGACGCTATTTATGTTTATGTGTTGCTATCCTTTTTTTTTTATGCGTTGAATGCGCCGTTATTGATTTCAATGATGAGTAGGTGGTAATGCTTTTACTTATGATGTCGTTGATTTTGAGTTGCTATGATTTATATTATTGATGATAATTTCCCTATTGGTATTTTTTTTTTACCTATTATGCTTTGCTTTCCTAGTCATAATAGAGGGGTCATTATATATGGTATCAGAGTAGGTTCAACCCTGCGACAGTGGATCGTCACACCTTCCACTGTATTAAACCCTTGATTAAAAACTTAGCGCTAATTAAAAAATTTAACATGTCCATGTGGTAATCCTGGTTAGAGAACGACATGGAGGTAGATGACATGGTACTAAGGGCGGAGGTGTGATGCTTCTAGAAGCACCCACGCCATAGGGGTCCAATCCCCAAGGATAAGAACACGTCATTGAGCATGAACATATTTCTGTGCGGGATGTGATTGGTCTGACAAGGTCTTTTCAGAGGATGTGAGAGGCCTTGATTAACTGCCTAGATAGAGATGAGGCTAGGGTGCCTGTACCTAATGAGGGTTCGCAGTGCGCTACAAATGACAGAGTTAGCATTCACAGAGAGCCCGAAAAGGGGAAGTTTCCCGAGTTCACGGGTGCCACAGACAACTCAGCTGCCGGGGCAGGGCTGGAGAACAAGAGATATGCATTGTACTTCATGACTACCCCTCTGACTTGAAGGTTTGCATGATGGTCTTTTAGATAAAAGGAGAGTGCTCTTTTGTGGTGGAAGACGCTCCTGCCACAACTGAACATGTCTGCCGAAGATGTGTCATGGGAACTATTTGAGGAGCAGTTCCAGGAGAGGTATTTGTCAGAGGAATTCATTGAGATCTAGCTCAATGAGTTCAATGCCTTATGACAAGGCGCTCGTATAGTGCCTGAGTATGGGGACCGATTCTTGGAGCTGCTTAGGTATGCTCCACATCCGAGCACAGAGATGCTGAAGGTCAACGAGTTTGTGATGGACTTAAACGTCAACATTCATGTGAAAGTGAGGATCCTAATGCCTCAAATGATGCACGATGCAGTCCAGTATGCCCTCATAGCCGAGGAAGATCTTATTAGTGGGGGTGAAGGCATGACTCCTACAATTCTGACTGGACGAACGATGTTAGGCGCGCAACAACTTCAGATACCAGCCCGACGTACATCAAGGTTTCAAGATATGTCACGAGGATACACGTTCACGACGCCCTGGCAACCGACTCCTCAACGAGAAAATACCTATAGAGGACCACCGCATCAGAAGCCATGTCATCTGCAACAACCACTGTTTAGGCCTATTTAGGATGATTTTATCTACGTCGAAATGGATTTGGGAGCCAAGCAGAAGGTTAGAGGAAAGGTTATGGAATGTAGCCTCAACCCGGGGGATTTTGTAACGAAGGCAAACCTATACGTCATAATGTTATGATCTTATGACGTCGTGATCGGTATGGACTGGTTGGAATCACATGATGTGATACTCAACTGTAAGAAGAAATAGTTGAGTTTGACTGATGATGAGGGACATAGAGAAGTGATTGTAGGAAGAAACCAGGGAGTCTCCCTAAGGTTCATCTCTTCCCTACAACTATGGAAGATTATTCACAAAGGATGCAAGCTATATGCAATATTAGCATTGAACGACAAGGGCATGGCAGAAGGAGTAGAAAACCTTTCAGTAGTACGAGATTTTGCGGACGTATTCCCAGAAGAGTTACCAGGTTTTTCGCCTGAAAGGGAATTGGAATTTACCATCGAGTTAAAACTTGGAATTGAATCTATAACAATAATTCCTTATCAGATGTCGACCCCTGAGTTACATGAGTTGAAAATGAAACTGAAAGAGTTGTTGGACCTAGGAATTATACATCCAAGTGTGTCACCTTAGGGTGTGCCTGTTATTTTCATAGGGAAGAAGGATGGGTCGTGGAGAATCTATAATGACTATCGTCAATTGAAAACGGCTACGATCAAGGACCAATATTTATTGCCTAGAATAGATGATGTTTTAGATCAAATGAAGGGAATGACAATGTTTTCAAGATCGACTTGAGATCAGGTTATCACTAGTTACAAATTAAAGAGGAGGATATTCCTAAGACCGCATTCAAGACAAGGTTTAGACTTTAGGAGTTTATTGTTTTACTTTTCGAACTAACAAACACCCCGAGCAAAATTTGAGTTGGATGAATGGGGTTCCGTGAATAATTGGACACGTTCGTTTAAGTATTCAATGATGACATATTGATGTATTCTTGGATGTCAGAAGAATGTGATGAACTTGGTACTACAAGGTTTACGAGAGAACAAATTATATGGGAAAATGTCGATGCTCTTTTTATCAATCAAGGATTCATTATTTGGGGCATGTTATCTCCGACGAAGGTATCACTGTGGATCCAACGAAGGTAGAGGATATTATGGAAAGGCCTACGCTGAAAAACGTATCAGAAGTACGTAGCTTCATGGGTTTAGCTGGGTATTATTGACGGTTCGTCGAATGTTTTTTGAAGATAGAAAATTCGATCACGAAATTGCAGAAGAAAAACAAGAAGTTTGTATGGACCAAGAAATGCGTGGAAGCATTTTGAAGGATCAAAGAGATGTTGTTGACAATGTCGATACTAAAATTCCCCGACATGGATGAGGAATTCTTGGTATGAATAGATGCATCCAAGGAAGGCTTAGGCAGAGTCTTGATGCAAGACGGTCAAATGATCGCTTACATCTCAAGTAAGTTAAGAAAGCACGAGGAGAACTATGCGACACATTATTTTGAGTTGTTGGCCATTGTGTATGCCCTAAGAGTGTGGAGGCACTACCTGATTGGACAAAAAATTGAACTAAAAACAAACCACTGTGGTTTGCAACACATTTTTACGCAAGGCGACTTGAATGCACGATAAAGGCGTTGGTTAGAATTGCTTAGCGAGTACGATTTTGAGATTACCTACATAAAAGGAACAATGAAAAGAGTGGTAGATGCATTGATTCAAAGACCATAGATATTTTCGGTAATACCTCTTTAGGCGAATCTTCGTGAAAAGATTCTAACTATACATCGCGACGATGACTGGTATAAAGAGGTTAAGGAAAATATTAGATAAGACACCATGTTGGTAAAAAAATTTGAGGGATTTACTGTGGAAAATGAAGAATTAATGAGGTATAATAACTAGATTTACGTACCACCTAACGACGAGTTGAGAAGTTTGATCTTAAACAAATCTCATAGAGCAGTGTACATGGCTCATCCAAGAGTCACAAAGATGAGGGAAAACCTTAAACCCTTATTCTTCTGTAAAAGAATAAAGACATACTTATTCAACTACGGGTGAGATGTCTAGAATTTCAGCAAGTGAAGGATGAACATAGACATTCGACTGGATTACTACAGCCACATGCTATTCCAGAGTCGAAATGGGAGGTCATTTTGTTGGACTTCATTGTTGGATTTTCATTGATGGAAAGGAGGCACGACTCGATTTTCATGGTAGTTGACAATATGACGAAGAGTGCACATTTTGTCCCTGTGTGTATGATGTATTAGGTGCCAAACATAGCTATAGTTTTTATCAACGAGATGGTGATATTGTATGGCGTTTCTAAGAGGATCATATTAGATCGAGGATCGATGTTTACAGGATGATTTTGGATTAGTTTCCAAGAGGAATTGGGAACCCAACTTAACTTTAGTACAACTTATCACCTTGAGACAAACAAGATGACCAAAGGAACGATCCAAATTTTGGAATTTATGTTGCGTATGTATGTGTTGGAACAACAAAAATGTTGGGAAGAGTTCTTGCCACTGGTAGAGTTGTGTACAACAACAACCATCAAAGTACTGTTAAGATGGCACTGTGTGAGTTTCTTTATGGGCGACCATGTCAGACGTCATTGAGCTAGGATCAACTTGAGGGTAGGGTCTTGGTGGGACCATAAATGATCCAAGAATGGAAGAACAAATGAAAATGATAAGACAAAGGATTAAAGTAGCACAATATTGGCAGAATAAGTATGATGATGCACATTGCATTGACTACAACTTTGAAGTTGGCGACTGAGTTTTCTTGCGGGTGAAACCGCACCGGAGTTCGATTAAGTTCGGAAAGGGTGCTAAAATATCTCCTAGGTTTGTGGGGACTTTTGAAGTTATGGAAGGGAGGGGACCCGTGGCCTATCGACTGGCCTTGCCTCATTGTTGGAGGCATATGCACGATGTTTATCTTGTATTTGTTTTGCGGCATTATGTTAGTGATCCTACACATGAGATTGACATGAGTTCCATGCGGTGTCGGATGAGGGCGCGCTCACAACATATGTTATACATTATTTTGGTCACCTTAGTGATTAGCTGAAAACATGTGCTCATGTTCCCTGAAAATATTAAAAGAGACTTTCTCCACGAGAAAAATGGTTTTCTTTTCCTCTTTCAAAAACTATAACAAGGAAGGTCGTCACACCCTGCTGTTTGCATGGGGTGTGATGATGCCTGATCGTCACACTCTACACTAAAACTGGGCTGCAACGTCATCACAGACTGCCTGTGCATAGGGTGCAATGATGCTTAAGCAAAGGAAAAGTTAAAATTCATGAATGTTCTAGAAGGAGATATTCTAGAAGATGAGTTGGCCTCCGATCGGTTTGGATCTTACTCACTTCTCTGATTTAGTGGGATCATCCTAATCCCCTCATCTATCTCTCTTTCACCCTATATAAAGAGGGATCTCTTATGGAAAAGGCTAAGGTTTGCAAGGGCTTGCATATGAATGAAGAGTTCTACTACAAATTATACTTGAGAATTTTGCTTTAGTTCTCTAAGTCAGATTGTGGATCTTCTTCATAAAAGGCATTGGAACAAAAGTTTGTGTGTTGGAGCAAAGAGCCATTGAAAGGGACCTTGAAACATCAAGGCATGGGTTGTATTCTCCACTTTCCATTTAATATAATGTAGAAATACATTTCTTCCCTATAAAGGTGTTTTAACTTTTATTGCATAACTCCTTGATCTTATACATAGAATTCATTGAAATATATATATCTTTGTTCTCTCTCTTTTTTGGTTTGTGCTGCTTAAACAGGTTCACCATAACAAAAACTCAAATAAGGAGCTACAAGTATGACAACAATGAGTATCAAGCGTCATTAAATAGGTATGTCACTTGTACCTCTCTAAACTAGTTTATATGACAATGAAGTCTAAGGTGAAGTTTGTATTCTGTCTTGTTTTGCTCTAGCTTCCTGTGGAAGTTAGGGAGATCAGTTTGTGTCCACACTTACCGATTAGTCTAATAACAATAGAGCCAATCCACATTTTGGACCATCGCATTTGACAACTACGATGTCGAACAATCAATCTGGTCAAGGTCCAGTGGGACAATTATAGTCCACACTCGGCTACCTGGGAGGACGCATATGATATGCACCAATTGTTTCCATTTTTGTTTGATAGTTAGACATTTAGATCTTGTCAAATGCTTTATTTACTGCATTTATATACTGTGAAACTTTGGGACAAAGTTTAAAACAAGAGGGGGTGTATGTAACATCCCGCTCTTGCGGGCACATGTTATCGACATATTTTTTGAGGACACTTGTGTGCAGGTGATATGGTTTCAGTATATGGATGTCTGTTTACTTATGTATTCTTATGATGATGTTGATGAATTATGATGTTATGTTATTGGATTTCTATGTATTGATAGATGTTATTGACGAGTTTCTCCTGAGTGTGTAAGAAACTTGACAGATTGAGGATGCCGATGGCATCAATGGACCTCCTTGGACTCCATATCGAGTCAGGGAGTGGACTGTGTTGGTTTGGGTATTTTTATTTATGCATGTGACATATGATTGGGTATATTTTGATGTTGTTTATGGATCATTGACAGTGCTTCGTTGATGGATACAGACTAACGATTTATTGCTAATCAGACTCACATAAGGAGTAAAGGGGCCATGCACATCAACCAGATATTTAGGGAGAGGTGTGGCAACAACCCTGCCATATCCTACTAGCACTCCCGTCATGGCTCGAATTGTAGGTTAATGATTACCTAGTTTGAGAGATCCATGATGCCGTGAGGTCAGACTGAGACAATCGCTCACAAAGATTGTAAGAGGTGCGCAATAAGGTAGGGTCCTTATTCCTTAGAGACCCTTAATCTCTCAGAAGGTCGTCTGAATGGGGTATTGACCCCAATGGTTGGACAACTACCAAAACCAGTCAAAGACGAGTGGCACCCTTGGAGCATGTAGTGCGTTTTGAAGGGCACATCACATAATTAAAATTTGAATCAAAGGCAAGTGGCACCCTTGGAACACGTAGTACGTCTTGAAGGGCACGTCACGTAATTAACATTTGAATCAAATGCGAGTGGCACCCTTGAAGCACAAATTGTGTCTTGGAGGGCACGTCGCTGTATAAAATGAAATTTGAGTCAATGAACCTAGGTGCCTAGAAAACAATAATTTGTTTTGACATTTTCAGAATTAGAATAATTATTAATTATAAAATCTCCTTAAAAATTCTAAGCCTAGTTTAAAAATTTGAGCCTAAGTCTAAAGTGGGTAAGAAGAAACAAATTAAATTATAAATTTAATAAATGGTGGGGGATGAAGAAAAATCAAGTTAAAAATTGAAAGAGTAAAAATTTATATCTAAAGATTTAATTATATAAATGTGTGCAAAAGAATACCAAATCGGAAACTAAGATAAGAAATGAAATAAATGTAAAAAGAATATGGAAGCATATAAGGGTATCTAGTCTAGTCTAACTAAAGAACTTTCTTAAATTAAACACAACTAAGTTTTAGAAATGCATCAATCATTAAACTAAAATTGATATTTAGGTTGGGTGAGGGAAATTGATATTTAATTAAATTAAATGGTGAATTTATGGGTGCAACTAAGGGAACGCGTGACAAGTGTACGGGGGGAGTAATTCTTAAAAAAAACAAATTAAATGTGCAAATGGAAAGTGGTCACTAAGAAAAATTCTATAAAAAAAATGGCTGAATGGATCATGACTGGTAAGAGTAAGGTTATGCTGTAGAAATTCTGAAGAGAGTGGTAACTCTACCTTGCGAGGCGAGCTGGGAGCTAGAGTTTTCTGGTTGTGGTTGTGCATGGCCCCTTTGCGGCTTGGGGGCTGAGGGGAAAGAAGAGTACCCCTAGCGTTGGCTTGGAGGTACCCGTGAAGTCTTCATGGTTAGCAAAGGCTAGGACGAATGATCGACATCGCTGGAGAACGTCTTCGATTTCTTCGCCATAGGTTATGGTATTTTAAATTTAGACTGGAATTTGTAATATTATTAATGGTTTGATTTGTTAATAATTGCTGTCACAACACCCAGATTCTGATATCGAATTTTATAATTGGTCTTGATGGTTTTGTGTACGCAGGAAGGTGAAATTTATATGCTCGTCATTTCAATTCTTGCAAATGTATAATGGCTGCTAGAATAAATGTTGTACTGGAGGCGAATTTCTTAGTAGACGCAAATGATTCGATCATAATTTTAAATTATGTTTTGTTATTACTTTCACGGTTAATCTCGGGGGATGGTTTATGGTGGTATGTCATTTGATCGTATGTTTTTTGGTAAATTCAGGGTGAGTAGAATCTGGGGGATCGAACGACCCAGAACTCGATATATTCCTTACCAACCATTCTAGATCAGATGCGTTACACACATTAAACCCTTCCGTGTACTCTTCCCTCCTCTCGACGTGGGTATTGGTTCGAATCTTGCGCTGTCCCCTTTTTTTCTCTTGAATTGAAACTTACCTTATCAGCATAATCACCGTCAGAACAGTTAACAAACTGTAAATTACCGAGCGATGGTAAATCATGGTTCAGTTTGGAGGGTTTTACCACTGTAGGCACGCTTAGTAATTAAATCCTTTCCCTTTGGAAGATCGTTATATTATCAGAATTATTACGGAACCCATGCCCCGTCTCCTTGAACACCAGATTACGTTTTCTGAATCCAAACCTTTGATCCCCTGACCTTGAAGTTACCTGCAGAATCCCAAGCGAACGAAGGGTGTTGTTGGGTGTTTAACCCCACACTAATTGCAGTCTGAGTCATGGGAGTAACTATGTGGTTATCCTAGAATTAAACCCAAGATTAAACTTGGATTGCGTTTTTCCTGGACTCTCCCTTGGTGCCTTGTGTAACCAACATGACATCGTGTTTGTCGATGTTCATGGTAGACAACGATTGGTCTTGTACCCTCTATGTTTTAGGTTGGGAGGATGACAACGATATGAACAATTGTTTTTCCAGCGAATTGTATTTTTTTCCTGCGTTTTTTGTGAGAGCCTAAGCTCGGTGCCATCCTTTCTTTCTTAGTTAAATCATACTGTCATTCTCTGCGTTATTTACTTCATTTCCTGCGTTGATTTTACATCTCCTTTCTCAGCGTAATTCCTTGGTTATGCTCAAAAAAATTCGATTTTATTGCCAACGATTTTCGGGATCTCTTTCCAACGATTTTCGTGATCTTTTGCCACTCAATACTCAGCCTTTGCTTGTCTTTTCTCTGTGTATTTACTTGCCCTTTAGTGCTCAACATTTTGCTGTCTTAACACCCAACGAATTAATGTCTTGACACCCAACAATTTCACCTTTTACACTCAACGTTTTTATTTGTCCTTCTCTCTGCGTCTTGCCCATTCCTTTTTATCTTTGCGTGGCGGGAAACTACCTACTTGACGTTCGATTCCTTGCCCCTACTTATCCTCTTTTATCTGCGCATTGGGTGGCAAGAATACTTTCCCGTAGCGTTTGTTTTTAGAGGATGTGATCTATACTTTAAAACTGTTTAGTTAATTGGTTAATAACTAGCACAGCCACATAATTGGGTGGCAAGAATACTTTCCCGTAGTGTTTGTTTTTAGAGGATGTGACCTATACTTTAAAACTGTTTAGTTAATTGGTTAATAACTAGCACAGCCACATAATTGTGGCTGATCAACGCTGAAAAGTTGATAAGATGAAAATAATCCTTAAAAGAATATTTTAAATTTTATTATTGATTAACAAATAAACGGTTGAGCATATGGTGTTAATATTTTAATTTCTGTTAATCATTTACGTGGCAATCGGTTAGCTATCAAAGTAATTTTTAAATATGATTAGGTAAATGTAAAAAAGTAAACACATAAACGGATGTCTTTATAATAGCTAGGAAGTTAATGATTGAAATCACAGCCATTTATTTTGTGTGACTACTAAGAATATTCCAGCCATATTTAATCCTGTCCATAGAAAACTTATTAAGCACTAAACCACTATTAAATCTGCCCATTGTCAATAGGTGTACGCCTTTCAACGTAATAAATGCAAATTATTGTAGTATTTGAGCTTAAATGATTCATTGTTCTTAGTTCAATATCTACAATGATTTAATTTCACTTTACATTGATATTTCGCCTATCCTTGAGCTCTCAATTTTAGCTAAATGTTCCTCAATGTGCACTTCTCACATTAAAGTTTAGGTTAAAGAATTATCGCACACTTATGATTTAGGATATTTTAATTGTACACCTTCCCTTTTTAATTATGGTTTTAAATGAAAAATATTTTAGTTGATCTCTAGAGTTATGGTTAACCATACTCATAGTGCACCACCATATTAAAGTCAATCTTTAAGAGCTTCTCAATGGTGTGATTGATGTCTTAAATGAATGAAGAAATTTATTTAGTATACCACAACGTCTAATAGATACACTTTGAACTACAGAGACTAATTACATTCTCTTGCACAACGAAGAATCGATCGTAATGTGTTTAGTCTACTTGCACCATCGATTCATTGTGACGTATGATTGGTTGAATGATTGCTTACGTGCGCCATGGAATAAAACTAATTATTCTCATGCGCCTTGAATATAATAAGATTAGATTACTTTTTGGGCCTCAAACTTTAATTGATGACTATATGGCGCCAGTGTTAATGATGTTGATTAAATGATAAATGATTTTATTTCCCTTATGCCTTGTACTGTATGTGATTATATTATTTGCACATGAAATGAACTGGGTGATTAAATAGACTCTCTTGTGCCATTGAAGTAATGTTGATGTGTAAATGATTGAGTAATTAGATTCCTTGCCCACACTGAAATTATAATGTAATGTATGATTGTTTAGACATTAGACTTTTCACGTGAAATGAAAATATGATATAATGAATGATTGTTTAGGTGTTAGACTTCTTGCGTGAAATGAAATTTAATGTGACAAATGATTGCGTTTATGTGATGAGAATCTTGCACCATGAATATCACTGATAATTGCTCTTGCACCTTTGAATTTAATGTTGATCCCTCTTGCGTCATGATTAAGTTGCTACATAATCTTGCATCATGAAATTATGTCAATATCTGATTGATTTAGTAACTAGTTTTCTCTTGCACCATTAATTAAGTTGACAAGTGATTGTTCTAGGGTTTGTTTACTCTCGCGCAGAGTGAATATTTAAATGTATATGAATGATTGTTAGAATTGATATCACGTGCGCCTTGAATTAAATGTTGATGTATGGTGGATAAATATAATGATTACCCTTTTGCCATGATTAATTGATGATTATGATTGATTAATCTAGTTGATGTTGGACTTGATTGTTAGTGGGATGTAGATACCTCCTTATACCTTAGAACAATTGCGAACCTTGAGACCTTAAATGGTCAAAATCAATTGGATCCTGGGCTTGAGCATTGCTTATGTGTCTTGGAGGTCCTAACCTTGTAGGGTAGGTTGGGAGGGTAGTTATTTTAATAGTCATTATCTGATTGATCATTGTTTATAAATTGTTTCAAGTTGATGGTGATGTGCTAAGCAACAACACTATTTATGTTTATGTGTCACTATCCTTTTTGTTAATGTGTTGAATGCGTCGTTATTGATTTCAATGATGAGTAGCTGGTAATGATTTTACTTATGATGCCGTTTATTTTGTGTTGCTATGATTTATATTATTGACGATAATTTCCCTATGCTTAAAAAAACAAATTACCTATTATGCTTCGCTTTCATAGTCGTAACGGAGGGGTCGTTACAAGGTTACCCATCCAAAGACTCCTCTCGCTCAAGCGTGCTTAATTATCGAGTTTTCCTCATAATCAAGCTAGTTAGCTTGTCTCTTTTTGATTTAAGCATTGAGAGGCGCTTGAGCTAGAGGATTATTGGAATGGGCAACCTCCTGAGAAGTCCATCAATCACCACTTATGGGGCTTGCACTCGGTAACCATGACTTCCCAGGAGGTCACTTATCCCAAAACTCTTCTTCTCAAGCATGCTTAACTATGGAGTTTTCCCCACAATCAAGCGAGTTAGATTGATTCTTTTTTATAGGAATTGAGGGGCACACTTGAGCTAGATGATTCTTGGGATGGGTGACCTCTCGGGAAGTCTTGGTTATCAGGTGCAAGCCTTGAAAGTGATGATTGATGCTAGTTTCAATCCCACTTCTTCACAATTGTGTGCCAATTAGCTTGACTATTTTTTATTTATGATCCAGGTGGATATCAGTGGCCACCCACCTTTTCCGACTGGCTCAAAACAGTTTTCTGGCAATTTTGGCAATTTACTATTTTTAGCAGGTTTTAACTTCCGGGGCCATTTTGAGGGCCTAAAT
>SNQJ01S0036071.1:139028-149702 GCA_010110895.2 Picea sitchensis | reverse complement strand
CATCTCTGCGTTTATGTGTATTTCTGTATTTCATTGTGTTCCTACATAAATCCGGATCAATTTAATAATTGAGGGGTGCTTAAGCTAAAAGAGTCTTGGGATGAGTGACTTGATGCAAGCCCTGGAAGTGATGATTGATGCTAGTTTCAATCCTACTTCTTCACCACTGTGAGCATCACCCGATAAAATGAGTGATAAGTGAACTACTCAAAACAATGACTTACACTAAGCAAATAATTCCAAAAATCATATATCATATGTTGAACAAAGGAAGCCCCTCAATGCTCAAGTAAGATAACCAACCAACGGTTAGTTTTTTTCTAATATGTTTTAATAACAATTTTGTTATTTAATCTTTGTTGTGTTTTATTAGCGATTTGGTTATTTATTAGTATATGTGTTTAAAGTTGAAATTTATTATTATACTAGTGGAAATCTTACATTAATCTGAACATATCAATATATTCTATGGTCTTAAAAACTCAATCGATACAGTAAGTTTCAATAAATAAAAACATTTTTTTTTCAAATTTCAAATTTTACTTTCCCTTAGTTATTTTGATTGAATTAAAAAAGACAAATTCCCGGGATTATCCCACTTCTTTTAAATATGCATCATGGGCTTTCTTGAGGAAGAAAGCATAAACCTTGGATTTATTAATTTAGAAAAATTAAAAAATCTCAATATCTATCCTTACACATTCTTGCAGCACGTGTAATAAACATTGAATTATATTTAAGTTTTTTCATTTCGCAATGATATAAAGACTTTTCGAATTATAAAAAAATTAGCTTAGATTATTTATAAATGCCTAGTCTAAAGAATATTTAAGTGAAGGTAATCTCGCTTATATTAATGGGGACATCCAAATTTAATAGCGTTCTCATAAGTGTGCTAGTTTCACGTTTTCTATGATTTTGATGGAATATAAATTCTTTATGAACAAGTTAATTAAAAACAATTATATACTATATGTTATTAGTCATTAGTTTGGAGAGGTGAAAAATAGTCAGATTTGCTTATATCAACTATTTTTATAATATGAAAAAAATGAATCAAATATATTAACATAAATTACTTTTAAATGGTTTTCTAAATATAATTGCTTTTATTATCTCTCTTAATACTTAATAATTCCATATTAAAAAGTATTTATACTAATTAGATTTCAACTCTAATTAAAATACTAAAGAACAAGAACTTCAAAACTACATAAGTATTGAGATACAAGACCATAAGTTTGAATTGCTTGTTAAAATTAAAGTATGTAATCATTATCTCCCTTTAAATTTTAAATCAATTGCCAAAGAATGATTTCAACATTTTTTCCATAAACAAATCTTAAACCCTAATTTATGTTGAAATTTTAAATTTTCTAGTTACACAATCACAATTACTTAATCCAATAGCAATTGTAGCAGGATCACCGAAATATAAACAATCACAAATACAATAGAACACAAAGATTATCCTGGGAAACCCTCATGGGAAAGAAAACCCAGCAACCAAAATCCTCAATATAGATTCCTTCAACTAGTACAATGATGTGCTATGGCTCTCCAAGAAAGACCAAGAGCAAAACACCAAAAGAACCAGTCTCCAAGACTTGTTCTTTGGACCTTCTTATGCACTCCAAGATGCACAAGAGATGTGTGTGAGTGTGTGTCCAAATGAGAGAAACCTATTCTCTATTTATACACAACAATGTCTCTTGACCTAACTAACCCATAATAAGTAAAATACTAATAATATGATAATTTCTGTTGAGCGGACTTGTACAATATAATTATAATAACCTTTTAAAGGTTTGAATAAAAAAAAAAATACAAGAATGTCTTCTATAGTTACACCAAAATTATTAACACTCTCTCTTAACTAGGAAGGTATTCTTTCCAGACATAGACTCCAAGTCTGATACCACATGAGCTCACATCCATTGACTGTTGAACATACAAATCTATACATCCTCGGATATCCATAGTGCAACATGACTTCACCCCATGCAACCAAGGTCTCTGGGTAGCTCTCAATAGCTACAACTTGTCCCCAGGACACCCATTCCATGCGATGCATCAATACCTGATCATGTGCACTCATGTCTTAGTGCCAACCCTTTTTCATGCTGGATGAGACCCACCAGACTCAGTGCCAACCCTTTTTCATGCTGGATGAGATTTTTCCATACTCAGTTCCAACCCTTTTTCATGCTAGATGAGTTCCACATGTCACTCCATCTGAATAGGGACCACACCAAGATTGTCCCTAAAGTACTCAAAATTCATCTTTAACAACGATTTGGTGAACACATCCATAATCTGATCCTCAGTAGTCACGAACTGGAGCCTCACTACTCCCCTCTATACCATATCCCTGATATAGTAGTATTTGATATCAATATGCTTCAACCTGTCATGGAACACTGGGTTCTCTGACAACTTCATGCAACTCTGGTTGTCACACCAAATGCAGGTCACCTCCAATCCGAGATCAGATAACCCAGCCAACAACTTCCCAAGCCATACTTCTTCTCTGCTTGCTGCACATGCTGCCACATACTCAACTTCAACCATACTGAGTGCCACACATGATTTCTTTATGCTTCTCCATGAGACCATACTGGAGCCAAGACTGAAATAGTATTCAGAAGTGCTCTTCCGGTCATGAATACTACCAACCCAATCTGAATTTGAGTATCCATACAATCCAAAATCATGGTCATATCTATACCAAAGACCATGATATAGAGTAACCTTGAGGTACCTCAACACATGTTTTGCTGCAACCAAGTGAACATGTCTGGGATGTTCCAATTGCTGATTCAGGGTGTTCACAACAAAACATATATCCGGTCTTGTGTAAGTCAAATACATCAACGGGCCCACTATCTACCTGTATAAGGTAGAATCGACAATCTCTGAAGTTATATCCTGCAACAACTTAATATTTGATACCATCGAGATAGCCATGGCCTTAAATTCCAACATATCGAACCTCTTCAAGATTTCCATAGCATACTTTCCTTGATTTAGGAAAATCCCATTTGATCTCTGCCAAATGTCTAGTCCCAAGAAGTAGTGCATCATTCCTAAATATTTCATCTCGAATTCTGCAACCAATTTTATCTTACATTTAGTGATGAGATTTTCTGCACCTGTTAGAAACATGTCATCTACATACAATAATAGAATCACTGATTTACTATCCTCAACCTTAAAGTAAAGGTTAGGATCTACACTTCTCTTTATAAAACCCAACCTCATCAAAAAATTGTCAATCCTACCATACCATGCTCTGGGTGCCTGCTTCAATCCATATAAATCATTCTTTAATCTGTACACATGAGTCTCCTTGTCATGTGTCACGAATCCAAGTGGTTGCTCGACATAAAATTCCTCTTTTATTTCACCATTCAATAAGGCTTTCTTTACATCCATCTAGTGCACCTTCCATTTCATCATAGCGACCAATGAAAGTATAGTCCCGATCGAGGTATATCTTTCTATAGGAGAAAAAGTTTCTTCATAGTCAATTCTTTCCTTCTGAGAGAAACCATGGGCCAAATATCTTGCCTTATATTTTTCAATACTACCATCAACTGTGTGTTTTGTCTTGTAGATCCATTTCAAACTCACCACAAATTTTTCCTTTGGTCTAGGAACCACATCCCAGACATCATTTTTCATAATGGATTGGTATTCCTCTTCCATGACATCTTTCCGTACTTGATTTTATGTAGCCTCTTCATAACTGGAAGGTTCTGCATCCATTATGTCACACACACATGCCATATAGCTAGAATACGACTTCAACTTCTTACTTTTCATGAAATATTTCTTTGGGGCACCAATTCTTTCTACATCTCTAACAAGCTCTTGTGCCCAAGCTGGTCTTCTCTTGCGAGAAGGTATCTCAACTGGTTTCTAAGGTTCTACCATGTCATGATCCTTTGGAATGAATTCCTCTGGTTCAACTGCGTCTGAAACTTTAGGAAATTCATTCTCTTCTTCATTTGCCTCTTCTGTAGGGATCTGTTTAGATTAATTGAAAGTTGCATTCTCATCGAAGGTTACATCTCGGTTGATCTCCACTTTCCGGTGACTGAGAATGTATGTACTGTAATCCTTCGATGTGTCATTGTAATAAAAAAATATGCCCTTCTGTTAAGAAGGGTCCAACTTTGTACTCTTTTCCTTGGGGATGTGAACAAATACAGGGCAACAAAATATTCTGAAATGGCTGACTTATGACTTCTCTCCTGAAAACATTTCCTAGAGTGTCTTGTTTTCAAGCACCTTGTGGGGACTTTTATTCTGCATGTACAATACCATTTTCGCTGCTTCTTCCCACATATGCATAGGAAGATATTGTTCATGGATCATGGCCTTTACTGCTTCCATGATTGTCCGATTCTTCCTTTCAACTATTCCATTCTGCTGAGGGTTATAGGGAGTAGAAAGATCCCTCTTAATACAAAATTCCTTGCAATACTCCTTGAATTATTCTGAGGTGAATTCACCTCCATTGTCTGATCGCAAGGTCTTTATCTTCTGCTCTGTTAAGTTTTCTACTAGAGCCTTGAACTCTTTAAATTTTCCAAAAACTTCATTCTTTTCTTTTAACAAATAAATCCAAGTTTTACATGAGTAATCATCAATGCAAGAAACATAATATACATACCCACTTAGTGAAGTTGCTGACATCAGTCCACATACGTTTGAATGCACGATGTCCAAAAATCCTTTGGCTTTGCTATTGCTATTGGGAAAGGAACTCTTCACGTTCTTTCCTTGTGAGCATCCTTTGCACAAACCATCTGGTTCTGTTTGGATTTCTGGAATACCTATCACCATTTTTCTCAAAACCGAAAGAACCTTGTAGTGTAGGTGAGAAAATATCCTATCCTGTAGTTCATTGGGATTCACAATATCATGAACCATTGCAGTGTTTGAATGAATTTTTAATTTGTAGAGTCCTCCTCCTTCAACTCGAATCACTACTACATCATCAAGGGTCTTCCCTCTAGGTCACATAAGAACTTGACCATCAATAAATGATACTCTAAATCCTTTCTTATCTAATGATGAAATTGAGAGAAGATTCTTTTTTAAACATGGAACATAGAGAACTTCCTTCATCTTCATTGGATTTCTTGAGTTTAACTTGTAGGAAGCTTCTCCAACACCTTTGATTGGATAATGATAGTCATCACCCAATTTCACCTTGTGAGGTGAATCTTTATGAATAAGTTTAGATAAGGAGTCTTCATAGCCTGTCGTGTGTTTGGAAGCACAACTGTCTATCAACCAAGTGTCACTTTCATGAGTAACAATACATGTAAGGGATGAGATAATAACATAATCCTAATCACTTGATTCATTTTTCTTTGCAATCTTCTTGGGAGGCTCATCATCTTCAACTGTGTGATCTTGCTGCCTCTTACTTCCTTTCTTATTCTTAATTTCCATAACGAGGGGGAAATCCCTAACAAAGTGTCCCAATTCATGACAACAGTAACATATGATATTTGAGTTGTCTCTTTGACCCATCTTAAACTTCTTAGGTAAATAATGCTCCTTCTTGTTCTTTCCTTTCCTGGTGTGGGCAACTAGGGCTTGATCTTCATATACCATATTTTCTTCTCTTGCAATTGTCCTAGCTTCTTCCTGGTTACAATATTCCCAAAGCCTATTGAACTTGAGAAGCTTATTTATTGAACAAATTCCTTGGATTAATGCATCCCATGACCTTGGGAGGTTATTTAAGGTAGTAATCACCATCTCTTATCCTTCTACCGAGTCACCAATGGATTCTATCTTCTCCTTGATTTGATTCACTCTTGAGAAGTAGGAGTGAATGGTTTTTGAGTTCTGCATTTTGACATTCTTCAAATGAGATCTCAGATTCATTCTTTGATTTATGTTGCTTCCCTCAGATAGACGAGTTAAGGTGTCCATCATTTTCTTTGGAGAAGATAACGATGATATATGATGGATTAGGTGGTCCTTAATGGAGTCTGCAATAATCCTTTTTTCTCTCACCATGCCCTTCTTATATTTTTCCTTAGATTCATCTCCTTTAGGTTCTTGAACCTCTTCTATAATGAAATTATCCAGTTCATGTTCTTCAAGAAGGAGGGTTACTATGTACTTCCAGGCCCTAAAGTTATCAGCTCCATCTAGCTTCTCATTGATCTTTGTTATGATAGTCATCCTATCTTCTGATGGTATTGGTTTGTCACAACTGTATCTAGACTAAAAACAACTCCCTTTTAGTATTCTAGATTTGCAACTAGCTTCTATTCATGCCTGCTCAGATACCAAGTTGAAATTTTAAATTCTCTAGTTACATAATTACAATTACTTAATACAATAGAAACTGTAATAGGATCACTAAAATATAGACAATCATAGATACAATAGAATACAAAGATTATTCTGGGAAAACCTCATGGGGGAGAAAACCCAACAACCAAAATCCTCAATATAGATTCCTTCAACTAGTATAATGATGAGCTATAGCTCTCCAAGAAAGACCAAGAACAAAACACCAAAAGAAACAGTCTCCAAGACTTGTGCCATGGACCTTATTATGCACTCCAAGATGCAAACGAGAAGTGTGTGTCCAAATGAGAGGAACCTATCCTCTATTTATACACAACATTGTCTCTTTAAGAGACATGACTCTTGACCTAACTAACCCATAATAAGTAAAATACCAATAATATAATAATTTTTGTTGAATAGACTTGTAAAATATAATTATAAGAACCTTTTAAAGGTTTGACTAATGAAATATACAAGAATATCTTCCGTAGTTACACCAAAAATTTATTGAGTCAATAGAACTGAAATTGTTCAGTTAAAGACCCTAACCTCGTCTTTAATTCTACTCATCCATTTAAAAGAGGGAAATCGAATTTCAAAGCAGTGAATTATTCCTAGTTTAAAATATGGTCTTAGGAACTTTATAAAAATATTGCGCGAGTGTTATTATTTCCCTTAATCCATGTATTATGCACCAATCCCATTGTATTTTAAATATTATTAATTTCTCTGTGCTGGCCACAAACTATGACTATTGATACTTGCATGGTTACATGCTTATACATGCACAATTTTCTTCTAGAAGTATTTCACACTTTCTACTTTTTTTTTTTTCAAGGATTTTGGCGTATATATTGAGATACACCAACGATGATTGTAATGAAAAAAGTGGCTCCTAAAGGCAAATTAGTACCTATGTTTCAACTGCTCTTTATTTCTCCTTGCAGATTCTGATAGAAGATGATATCAAAACCTAAAACATTTTTTTTATTGTTGCTATCTTCATCAAACATCTTTACGAGCAAGCACACATATTTGAAATTGTATTGGAAGCAACAATGTTATATATGAACACAATCTACACAAAATTCTAATAAGATGTATCTAATAAGATTTTTCTTGATCTAAAGGAAGCTTTGATAAAGTGATAATGGCTGCCAAATTGACTGTTAGTGACACGATACCTCCTAATCCGGATTTTTCTTTTAGATTCTCATGATGCTAAGTTAATCCCAGTGGAAAAGAGAAAATATATGAATCAAGTACCCACCAAATATCACATACCCCTTAGGCATGTCCAGGAAATTAGGCTCCAATCTATGATTGTGTATAGTGGCCATCTTGCAAAACAATGAAATTATCTATGTAGGGGGTTGGACATTAGCGGAAGAGGGATTGCTGGAAATGCATTTAGAACAAAATCTCGGGTATATTCTAACGTTGAACACACCACTGTTTTCCAAATGCTCACTTTTAGAGGTGGTCTTCTAAGCTTGGGAACCTTATCTTTTATAATTAGTTTTGTGAACTTGATTTGCTAGGTTACTTGGGCTGTGCTTATTGCATTGGATGGAGGTCTTGGAAAATGGTATGAATCACAAGCTTTGCCACCCTAAAAAATTGTTGATGATGTGATAATAGTTGCCATTGGTATATAGATCTGTGCATGGTTTGCTTGGGATATTTTATTAATATACAGTCTCTGAATAAGATGTTTATACCGTCTCTGTATTAGAATATAGTTGGTACTCCAAATGGTAGTAGGGATGTTTTTGGTCGTATCAATATTATTATTGATTCGATGTCGAACAAATAATTCATTGTTCCGTCATAATCCCAACTTCAAAAGTTAATTCTGTATAATAATCCCGGGGGTTAGATGGCTGAAGCTAAGATTATAATGTGAAATAATTAGCAAGGAATATGTTGTTAATGCTCTTCCTGTGCAAGAGTATAGACTTCCACATTCCAATTTGGACCTGATGGCTCCTCCTATTTATGTGAGAGTTTTGTCATATTATAAGAAGTACACCACTATATCACAAGCCTTCATTTCAGAGCGGGCCACCCATTAATTATTAAAAATTATGATTACACACACTTTTGTTATTTAACCCAAACATTTGAACAAACATTTACAGTTTAAATTAAAAGCCTCAGGCCTTATCATAAAATCTCAATGCAGTGAAAATTTGAATGCATGGTTTATTTTTTCTTTTCAATGGCCGAATTAAAGGAGAGATGCTGAACAAACATTTGTAAGTTAAATTAGGGCCGAATTAAAGGAGAGAGGAAGGAATTTTTTTTTATAGTTTAAATCAAAAGGAAGGGCTGAATTAAAGGAGAGAGGTGGAACAAACATTTACAGGTTAAATTAAAAAGGCTCAGGCCATATTTTAAAATATGAATGCACTGAAAAAAACACAAAAAACACATCTATTCTAAATAAAACACATATCAACATATAAATAATATAAATAATAGATATGTTCGTACCTAAATGCCGGAATGGAATGAAAAAATTTCATTCTTAGCAAACAACAATTCTTAATCAACCTCCTCGCTCCTTTATTGATAGACAATAGTAGTCTCAGCGAACAACAATTCTGTCCTTTCTCCTACCCTGATGTGTAGTAACATGCAGATCCAAATGCAATTGTAACTCACTTACTCATATTAATATTCTCACTAGTCGTATGCCATATTTGTTCCCACTCCTCTTCCGGTCAGGTCATGGAAATATCTGCACAATTCATTTGTTTCCACTCCTTTGAAAAGTTACCACACATGGAGACATCCTAATTGAAAAGTTACCACACATGGAGACATCCTAATTATAGTAAATGTAAAAACTGAAAAGGCCTCCTTGCCATGCCAAGTTTTACAGTGTAACCCCATGCCACGTCTTGAAAGAAAAAGTGAAAAGTTAAAGCTACTTATTTCCACTCCTCTCATGGTAGGTTGTGAAATATAACTAGATGCTAGGTGTAAGAAAAAGTAGAAAACATAATAGTAAAAAGGTAGAATCATTTTTCTCCACATGTCAATTGATTTAAAAATGTAAAAAATTAATTAATATGTAAATGTTAAAAGTTAGGTAATCTTGGTTGTATTTGTGTAAGTATATTTTGTGGAAATTGAAAACATGACTTAGTAATTTATTAATCCTAAATAATAAATGTGAAAAAATAAACAGGTTAATGGATGCATTTATAAATGCTAGTAAATATCATTCATTTATTTGAGTGTTAGAGGAAGAATATGTCAACATCTTTAATTGTTGGCCATAAGATTGAAATTTGTAATTAAAAAGTTATACTCACCATATAAATAATATTTTTTTTACATAAAACATAGCTGTAGTCTAATTGTTCTACCTTTTCGAACGATATTTTCTGTTTACTTTTGCTCAAAATTCGGTGAGAATTTGTTGGATTTGCATATTTGAGTGGTTAATTTTGTATAATCCGAGTGCCCTAGGGGTTTTTCAGCACATTAAATTCATTTATGAATTCAAAAATACAATTTAAACAACATAAAATTGTGATTTTGTGCAGTTTTATGTAGCCATATTTGGACGAAAAGGGAAAAAATGTAGGACAATTAGTCAAGGACTAAAATATATACTGATAACACAAATAATATATATCTTTTTAAGATAAAACATACAATGACATCTCACTTTATGGTGCAAATACGACGCACTTTTGTCATAGTGTTATTTTTGATAAATATATCACATATAAAGCCACATCTCAAATTCTCTTATGTAAGAGTGCATATTGTTGGTGTGTTTGTTTAGATTGTATCTATTTATAAACACATGACAACTGTGTGAGTTAATCTCACACTTCCTAGCTAATATTAGGTATTTGTTGGGCCTCCTCAATCCTATAAATTAATGAGATTTCCTTGCAATTATTCATTCAATTAACACATATTAATAGATTATTTTATGTTAATATGCATATAATTCATGATCCGGGTTGATCCCCGAATCTCCACATGGTGTATACCTGTCCTGTTTTTTATTTTCCAGTTGTGTGATCATGGATCTATTGTAGATCGTGGTCGTGCGAATCTTGCTTCAGATCGATGACTGCCTTCTCAGCAACCTTGACCTCCTTGACGTACAGTTGGAGCCATTTAAAGAAATTTCGTGGACTCCCTGGATCTCTACAACTTCATTTCAAGTGCACACCTCTATTCTCTATGATATCGCAGATCGATCCCACAAGCAAACTCAATTCCAGAGGATGCAATTTACAATCCAGATTCTGCCTCAAATTCTCCCTAGATTCGACAACCCTCTTCACCCTCGAATTTGACTCCCGTTCAGAAGTAATAATT
>SNQJ01S0036071.1:109778-132428 GCA_010110895.2 Picea sitchensis | reverse complement strand
CATTCAATGTAAGGTGGACTAGGTCCACTATATTATTAAATAAGGCCCATTATGGTAGTTAGATATAATAAATGGGTAATTAGATATAATAAATGTAACAAGACTTCTTAGAAGGTTCTACTTCTAGAAGATTCCTCCTCTAGAATGTTCTTAGTTGATGGTAGTACTATATAAAGGGGTTCAAGTAATGTAATGGGATATGAAGAGAGTTATTGTATTGTGATTTGTAGCTCAATAGGAGGAGCCCCTGATTCAGACCTCCCAACCCGTAGGTCAGAAGTCCACTCACACAGGATCTTTCCTCTTCCACTCACCCGAAGAGCTCCCGAAAATTGGTCTCCTTTCCCCTTTCGGGAAATATGCACCCACAATACCTTCGAGAAATTCCCCCCTTTATACTTCGGGAGATCGGACTTCACACTTTCATGAATCCAGTGGTCAAGCACCTTGTCTCTCAATCTCCAAAACCTGAAAACAATCAACACTTGACCTTTTCCCTCTCTATTTCGGATTTCTCCTTATCACGATTTTGGGGGTTGTGATGTCAAGCAACTCGTCCCCTTGACTTCCGAAACCCGATTTACCGAAAATCTAATGCGCTTGCAAGGCTGAACTTTCAACAACCCTTCTTCCCATCGGGACTTCGGACTTCACGATTTCGCGAATCCTGATGCAAAGATTTCAGGACTTCACCCCACGAAACCCCAAAATGGTCAATGAAATTTACTCCCTTGTCGATAGTGCGCCACCTGTCCACCCTACTGATTCTGTGGCCCAAACAATCCTCTCATCCTTGGGACTTTGCACTTCGTGATTCCGCGAGTCCTGATGCAAAGATTTTGGGACTTCCACTCGCGAAACCCCGAAATAGAAATCCACGATTAAATCCAACGACTCCTGTTGGTTTGAATCTATGGCTCTACTCCTGAGCTTGAATCTTTGGGAATACTCTCCGTAACTCCCTTGCTCCTCCGTGAAAATCTAACGGCTCATGGGATTTCGTGAATTCTCCATAGAGAATTCCGACTGTCCGTTCTTTCTTTCACAAGGACTTCTGCAACATTTTACCAAGCGGTCTTCCCAGGGTACTCAACTACCTGCGACACAAACTTGCAATGCCTTCTCACTGCTCCAATGCACAAAACTTCCTGTGCTTCCTTCGACGACTGCGGAGATTCTATCCCTTCTAAGATTTCTCCAACTCCGAGTCTTGAAGAAGACTCTTGCACACACTCCTTGTGGCAAATTCCTTAACTACTCCAAGGAATTTAAATCCTTTGACTCTGTGCACTCCCTGCAGCAGTAGCCCTTCAACAATTTCTCAGGTTCGCAACTCTAAGACTTTACTTGGCCTGCGCATTCCTTGCATGGCTCCTGTGCCTAACTGCACTTCTGGGTGAATGCGAACGAAAGATACCCTATCTGAGCTTTAAGAGACAAAACCTCTGAACCCTTTGTCAACGCACTCCTTGCGGACAATTCGACTGTACTCTTGCAGGAACTCTTGCTTAGATAGAGAAACAATTGAAACTCATTTCCCTTACTCTTTCTCTCTCAGATTTCAGACATTCAACAAGAAATCATTCATACATAGCATAAAAGAAGTTGCATGACAGAAAGAGTAAAATCATGAGCATACCATTCAACATACACATACAAGAAACAAATACAATGCCATGAATATGAATTAAGACTTCTTCTATTAACTCAAATCTCTATACATGGGTGTTTTTCAAACACAGTTTCTCTGTTCTATCTCTTTATGCTCTTCTATTGGTAATGTTCTCCACTATTTGTTCTATTCTATGTTACAATACACAATTGCGGGTGTCTATATCCCATTTCTCTCTTTCTTTCTAAATTGTCTAATCTATGCATTAATTTCTATCTACTTGCATTAACTATCATAAATGTATTTCTACCTACTAAGGATCAGAGTGGATCGATCAAGGTCCGTTTACATTTTACAAGAGTGCCTCCACTTGATGACTTCATAAATGTTTCAAGACATTTTCAAAATTTTCGCTGGGCGCTTTTCCAGCTGTCTTTTATCTCTGCGCTGGCTCGCTTGAGATGCTCCTGCATCATACTCCCTTGCTTGAAAATTTTCATGGGCTCCTATCCATGAGCTCGCATATGGTGTGTCCATGTCTCTGGATCTCTGCTTCATTCTCCCAGCTGGCATCTTCAACTGGATGGCCCTTCCACTAGACCAAATACTCAAAGTATTGCTTTCGCCTTGTCTTCTTGCTGACCCTTTTGTCCAGTATGTGCTCCATGTGTGGCTTTTCTGCAACTGGAATCTCTTTTGTCCACTGGACCTCTGGCTGTTTATTTTCTGTCCTTGTTTCCTCAGCTTTATATGGGTACAAATCTGAGATATTGAATATCAGAGAAATTTTGATCCCATCGGGTAATTCAATCTCGTAAGCATTCGCCCCAAATTTCTTCAAGACCTTACATGGTCCAATTTTCTTCATCTTCAGTTTGTTATATGTTCCTCTCGGGAACCTTTCCTTTCTCAAATGTGCCAGAATCAAATCACCAACCTCAATTTGAAGTTGTCTCCTGTGTTGATCTGCTCTGTGCTTATATTCTTGGTTCGAGTGTTGTAATCGCTCCTTCACCTGGATGTGAAGTTCCTTCATTGCCTCTGCGAAATCTTCTGCACTAGCGCTCCTAATCGCAGTCTGTTCTGAATCTCTTAGCTCAGAAATTCCCCTCGACTGCATGCCATAGACAATCTGAAATGGACTTTTCCCCGTGCTTTTGTTAACTGAGTCGTTATAAGCAAATTCCGCCTATGGTAATATGTTGTCCCACTGGCTGTGGTGTTTTGTCACCAGGCTTCTCAGCAAGTCTCCCAGACTTCTGTTTACCACTTCCGTCTGTCCATCCATCTGAGGATGATAAGCAGAACTAAATGACAAGTTAGTTCCCAGCTTCTTCCATAAGGTACTCCAAAAGTGTCCTACGAACTTAGTGTCTTGATCCGAAACTATGCTCCTTGGTAAGCCGTGAAGTCGAATGACTTCTTTGAACAGATTCGCAACGTGAGTAGCGTCACTGGTTTTCTGACACGGAATGAAGTGTGCCATCTTGGAAAATCTATCCACCACCACAAAGATTGAGTCAAACCCTCTTTGTGTTCTTGGCAAACCCAATATGAAATCCATGCTGACTGCATCCCATGGCTTCTCAGGTATGGGTAATGGTTGATAAAACCCTGCATTCTGTCTATTCCCCTTCGAATGCTGGAAAATTCTGCATCTGTCTACGAATATCTTGACGTTTGCGTTCATTCCTGGACAAAAATATGTCTCATTCAACTTTTCGAATGTCTTGTCATGACAAAAGTGCCTGGCCAATCCTCCACTGTGTTTCTCCTTCAACAAATTCTCCCTCATGGAGCATTTTGGAATACAAAGTTGATTACCTTTAAATAGTTATCCTTCTTGGATCATGTATTCTGTCCATTGGCTTCTATCTTTGAGAATTGGATTCTCAGCTGCTTTGTATGCCTCCTTAAAATCTGGATCATTTCTATACATGTCCCTGGGATCATCAAAACCCAATGTTTTGACTCTGAACTCCTGCAATAGCAACCATTTCCTGCTCAAAGCATCAACAACTTTGTTAGTAGTACCAAAAATATGTTTAATCACAAAAGTGAAATTTTGCATATATTCAACCATTTTACGTGTCTTTGATTCAACTTTTATTATTGAGTCACAAACTGCAGTGCATGATTGTCACTGTATAAGACAAACTCCTTCGGGATCAAGTAATGCCTCCATTTCTTCAATGCCTGTATAATAACATAGAATTTCTTATCATAAGTGGAGTACTTCACTTTCACTTCATTCAGTTTCTCATTGAAATATGCTATCGGCCTGTCTTGTTGACTCAAGACTGCCCCTATTGCAAATCCACTTGCATTGCATTTCACTTGGAATGTCTTTTGGAAATCAGGCAACACCAGAATTGGTTGTTCCGTAATTTTCTTCTTCAACAAATTGAATCTTTTCTCAGCCTCTTCCGTCCAGTGAAAAGATTTGTGTCTCTTCTTCACTTTGTCCATCATTGGTCCACTAATCCCACTGAAATTCCTGATGAATTTTCGGTAGAAACTAGCTAATCTGTGAAAATTTCTTACCTCAAAGATATTCTTCCGTGATGGCCAATTCTTGATTACTTCCACCTTATCTGGATCCATCCTCAACTTATTTGCAGAAATAACAAAACCCAAATAAATGAGCTCCGTCTTCATGAATGAGGATTTCTTCATGTTTATCAATAGCTTCTCCTACTGTAACTTCCTCATCACTGTAGCCAAATGTTTCAGATGCTCTGTCACAGTTTTACTGAAAATCAGTGTGTCATCCAGATACACAATGACAAATTTGTGGATGAACTCCCTTAGGACATCGTTCATCAACCTCATGAAAGTACTCGGTGCGTTTGTTAAGCCAAACGACATAACAAGACATTCATACAACCCTTCGTTAGTCTTGAAGGCTGTCTTCCATTCATCACCTTCTCTCATGTGGATTTGGTGATAACCACTTTTCAAATCAATCTTCGATTTTTTTTTTGCTCCACTCAAGCAATCCATCAGATCATCCATCCTTGGCAATGGAAATCTATATCTGATGGTTATCTTGTTGATCGCCCTGGAGTCAGTACACATCCTCCAGCCTCCATCTTTCTTCGGACTGAGTACTGTCGGAACAACACACAGACTCAAGCTTTCTCTGACCAAACCTTTGTCCAACAAATCCTGGACTTGTCTTTTGACCTCTTTATTCTCTTGCGGCGTCAATCTGTATGCGGCTTTGTTTGGAAAATTGGATCCTGGTATGAGATCGATATGATGACTCACACTTTTGGTCGGTGGAAACGAACGAGGTAGTTCGTCCACTACTATATCAACGAACTCTTCCAGTAGTTCCTGGACTTCTTCTGGTAAATCATCTACCCTTGTGCTGGTCAAAACAATTCTAGGCTTCCTGACCACAATGAATTGCGGTTCCTCCTTCCTCTTGACCTCTGTAAGAAGTTCCTTCCCACTCATGAGAAGTACAGTGTTACTTACTTCAGGTCTCACCTCCTTATCCTTGATTGGAATCAACATGTGAGTTCTCCCATTCTTCTCTAGGGTGTATGTGTTCATTCTCCCGTCATGAATCACATTCCTGTCATATTTCCACGGTCTACCCAACAATAGATGACAAACATCCATGGGAATAACATCACAGAGTATATTATCATTATATCCTCCTATCTTAAATTCAACTAAGCATTGTTTAGTGACGGTTACCTGATGTCCTTTTTTTACCCATGAAACTCTGTATGGGCTTGGATGATCAATCATCTCCAGCTCCAACTTTTCTACCATCTCCATTGAAATGAGATTATCTGTGCTACCACTTTCCACAATGACCTTGCATACCCTGTCCTTGGTCTTGCAAGTAGTCCAGAAAAGTCTGTTTCTTTGGACTGAACTCTCCACCTCCTTCTTTGGCGTCAAAAGAAATTTTCGCATCATCAATGATCTTCCGCCTTCAGCATCTTCTGCCTCAATATATTGCCTCTGTGCTTCGGCGATGTGAGTCTCACCTCCTTCTTTTTTTTTTCTAGACACTCATAAGACTTGTGCCCATTCTTTCCACATGTGAAGCATGTTATTACTCCACCTCTTCCTCTTCCTCTACCTCTGGTACGAGGAAAAATATTAATGTCCGCATAATCTCCTCTCTGTTCGGTATGACGCCCTCTCTATTCAGCATAATTCCCTCGATGTGAGCTTCCACCTCTCTCAGTTTGAGTCTGAGGTTTCTTCCAGTCCTCCTTGGGTTTCTGATTTTTATCCTTGGCAACTGATTTGCCTTTGGGCTGACTACTGCCTCGGCTTCTTTGACCCTACTTTTGGCTCAACTTCTCTTCCACTTTTAGAGCCATCTGAGAAGAATCCTCCACTGTTCGGATGGTCATCATGCTCATCTCATCCTGAATGTCGTATCTCAGGCCATTCATGTACCTGGAAACTTTTTCATCATCGCTCTCCTGAAGACCTTCCCTGATGTTCAGCCTGTAGAATTCTTCAGTGTATTCTTTCACTGTCATCAGCTTCTGTCTCAAGTTTTGCATCCTTTGAAACAGAGTAATATGGTAATCTATGGGGATGAATTTCGCCTTCATCTTTGCGATCATCCTATCCCAACTCTTGATCTTCTGCCTACCTTTGCAGCTTCTGTCAGCTTGTAGCTCATCCCACCATAATGCTGCATGTCCCTTTAATCTCGTGACAACATGTTTGACCTTATTGTCCTCTTTGACATCTTCATAGTCAAAATATGTGTCAATAGCTCTAATCCAGTCTAGAAGCTCCTCTGCATCCAAATTTCCCTCATAAACTGGAATGTCCATTTTCACTCTTGCACCCGTTCTTGCAATAGCCCTAATCAAACGTTCGTTTGCTGCATCTTCAGCTGCAACTTCTTCCCCTTCATGTTCAGCCTCAATTTCACTTTTGGAATCATTAAGATCCCCAACACTGACTGTACGCCTCTGTGCTGTCTCCATGTCTTCAAGTCTGGCACGTAAATCACACATTTCTCTTTCTATGGCTGGATCAGGCATCTGCCTACCCCTTCTTCTCGGCATTTCCCTCTCCTCTGGTGGATCGGGTGTTCGCTCGTCCCTTCTTCTCGGCGGGATGGTGAATTCTCCTTTTCTCTGCTACAGAAAGCAAAGAAGGATTTCTGAGCTCTGATACCAAACCTGACGCAGACCTCCCAACCCGCAGGTTAGAAGTCCATGCACACATGATCTTTCCTCTTCCAGTGGCCCGAAGAGCTCCCAGAAATGACTCTCCTATTCCCCTTTTGGGAAATATGCACCCACAATACCTTCGAGAAATTCCCCCCTTTATACTTCGGGAGATCGTACTTCGCACTTTCGTGAATCTAGTGGTCAAGCGCCTTGTCTCTCAATCTCCGAAACCTGAAAACAGTCAACACTTGACCTTTTCTCTCTCTATTTTGGATTTCTCCGTATCGCGATTTCAAGGGTTGCGATGTCAAGAAACTCGTCCCCTCGACTTCTGAAACTCGATTTACCGAAACTCTGATGTTCTCGCAAGGTTGACCTTTCAATAACCCTTCTTCCCATTGGGACTTCAGACTTCGCGATTTTGCGAATCCCGATGCAAATATTTTGGGACTTCACCCCACGAAACCCCGAAATGGTCAACGGAATTTACTCCCTTGTCGATAGTGTGCCACCTGTCCACCCTGCTGATTCTGTGGCCCACACAATCCTGTCATCCTCGGGACTTCGCGCTTCATGATTCCGCGAGTCCTGATGCAAATATTTTGGGACTTCCACTAACGAAACCCGGAAATAGAAATCCACGATTAAATCCAACGGATCCTGTTGGTTTGAATCTATGTATCTACTCCTCCTGAGCTTGAATATTTGGGAATACTCACCGTAACTCCCTTGCTCCTCCTTGAAAATCTGACAGCTCATGGGATTTCGTGAATTCTCCATAGAGAATTCCGACCGTCCGTTCTTTCTTTCACAAGGACTTATACAACTTTTTACCAAGCGGTCTTCCCACGGTACTCAACTACCAACGACACAAACTTGCAACACCTTCTCACTACTCCAATGCACAAAACTTCCTATGCTTCCTTCGAAGACTATGGAGACTCTATCCCTTCTGAGATTTCTCCAACTCCGAGTCTTGAAGAAGACTCCTGCACGCACTCCTTACGGAAAATTCCTTAACTACTCCAAGGAATTTAAATCCTTCGACTCTGCACACTCCCTGCAGCAGTAGCCCTTCAACGATTTCTTAGGTTCACAACTCTGAGAATTTACTTGGCCCACGCACTCCTTGCACGGCTCCTATGCCTAACTACACTTCTGGGTGAATGAGAAAAAAAGCTACCCTATCTGAGCTTTCAGAGACAAAACCTCTGAACCCTTTGTCAATGCAGTCCTTGCGGACAATTCTACTGCACTCTTGCAGGAACTCTTGCTCAGATAGAGAAACAATTGAAACTCATTTCCCTTACTCTATCTCTCTCAGATTTCAGACATTCAACAAGAAATCATTCATACATAGCATAAAAGCAGTTGCATGACAGAAATAGTAAAATCATGAACATACCATTCAACATACACATACAAGAAACAAATACAACGCCATGAATCTGAATTAAGACTTCTTCTATTAACTCAAATCTCTGTACATGGGTGTTTTTCAAACACAGTTTCTCTATTCCATCTCTGTATGCTATTATCTTGGTAATGTTCTCCACTATCTATTCTATTCTATGTTACAATACACAATTGAGGGTGTCTATATACCGTTTCCCTCTTTCTTTCTAAACTGTCTAATCTACGCATTAATTTCTATCTACTTGCATTAACTATCATAAATGAATTTATACCTACTAAGGATGAGAGCGAATCGCTCAAGGTCCATTTACATTTTACAAGCGTGCCTCCACTTGATGACTTCATAAATGTTTCAAGACATTTTCAAAATTTTCGCTGGGCGCTTTTCCAGTTGTCTTTTATCTCTGCGCTAGCTTGCTTGAGATGCTCCTACATCATACTCCCTTGCTTGAAAATTTTCATGGGCTCCTATCCATGAGCTCACATATGGCGTGTCCATGCCTCTGGATCTCTGCTTCATTCTCCCAGCTAGCATATTCAACTGGATGACCCTTCCACTTTACCAAATACTCAAAGTATTACTTTCGGATGGTCTTGTTGCTGACTCTTTTGTCCAGTATGCGCTCCATGTGCGGATTTTCTGCAACTGACATCTCTTTTGTCCACTGGACCTCTGGCTATTTATTTTCTATCCTTGTTTCCTCAGCTTTATATGGGTACAAATTTGAGATATTGAATATCAAAGAAATTTTGATCCCATCGGGTAATTCAATCTCGTAAGCATTCACCCAAAATTTCTTCAAGACCTTACATGGTCCGATTTTCTTCATCTTCAGTTTGTTATATGTTCCTCTCGAGAACCTTCCCTTTCCCAAATGTGCCAGAATCAAATCACCAACCTCAATTTGAAGTTGTCTCCTGTGTTGATCTACTATGTGCTTATATTCTTGGTTCGAGTGTTGTAATCGTTCCTTCACCTGGTTGTGAAGTTCCTTCATTGCCTCTACGAAATCTTCTGCACTAGCGCTCCTAATCGCAGTCTGTTCTGAATCTCTCAGCTCAGAAATTCCTCTCAGCTACATGCCATAGATAATCTGAAATGGACTCTGCCCCGTGCTTCTGTTAACTGAGTCATTATAAGAAAATTCCGCCTGTGGTGTTCTGTCACTAGGCTTCTCAGCAAGTCTCCTAGACTTCTGTTTACCACTTCCATCTGTCCATCCGTCTGAGGATGATAAGCCGAACTAAACGAAAAGTTAGTAACCAGCTTCTTCCATAAGGTCCTCCAAAAGTGTCCTACGAACTTAATGTCTCAATCCGAAACTATGCTCCTTGGTAAGCCGTGAAGTCGAATGACTTCTTTGAAAAATAGATTCACAATGTGAGTAGCGTCACTTGTTTTCTGACACAGAATGAAGTGTGCCATCTTGGAAAATCTATCCACCACCACAAATATTGAGTCAAACCCTCTTTGAGTTCTTGGCAAACCCAATATGAAATCCATGCTGACTGCATCCCACTACTTCTTAGGTATGGGTAATGGTTTATAAAACCCTGCATTCTGTCTCTTCCCCTTCGAATGATGGCAAATTTTGCATCTGTCTACAAATATCTTGATGTCTTCTCGCATTCCTGGCCAAAAATATGACTCATTCAACTTTGCGAACGTCTTGTCATGACCAAAGTGCCCGACCAATCCTCCACTGTGTTTCTCCTTCAACAAATTCTCCCTCATGGAGCATTTTGGAATACAAAGTTGATTACCTTTAAACAATAATCCTTCTTGGATCATGTATTTTGTCCATTGGCTTCTATCTCTGAGAATTGGATTCTCAGCTGCTTCGTACGCCTCCTTAAAATTTGGATCATTTCTATACATGTCCCTGAGATCATCAAAACCCAATGTTTTGACTCTGAACTCCTGCAATAGCAACCATTTCCTGCTCAAAGCATCAACAACTTTGTTAGCAGTACCAGAAATATGTTTAGTCACAAAAGTGAAATTTTGCATATATTCAACCCATATTACGTGTCTTTGATTCAACTTTTCTTGTTGAGTCACAAACTGCAGTGCATGATTGTCACTGTATAAGACAAACTCCTTCGGGATCAAGTAATGCCTCCATTTCTTCAATGCCTGTATAATAGCATAGAATTCCTTATCATAAGTGGAGTACTTCACTTTCGCTTCATTCAGTTTCTCGCTGAAATATGCTATCGACCTGTCTTCTTGACTTAAGACTGCCCCTATTGCAAATCCACTTGCATCGCATTTCACTTGGAATGTCTTTTGGAAATCAGGCAACACCAGAATTGGTTGTTCCATAATTTTCTTCTTCAACAAATTGAAGCTTTTCTTAGCCTCTTCCGTCCAGTGAAAAGATTTGTGTCTCTTCTTCACTGTGTCCATCATCGGTGCACTAATCCCACTGAAATTCTTGATGAATTTTCGGTAGAAACTAGCTAATCCGTGAAAAATTCTTACCTCAAAGATATTCTTCGGTGATGGCCAATTCTTGATTACTTCCACCTTATCTGGATCCATCCTCAACTTATCTACAGAAATAAAAAAACCCAAATAAATGAGCTCCATATTCATGAATGAGGATTTCTTCATGTTTATCTATAGATTCTCCTGCTGTAACTTCCTCATCACTGTAGCCAAATGTTTTAGATGCTCTGCCACTATTTTACTAAAAATCAGTATGTCATCCAGATACACAATGAAATTTTTTCTGATGAACTACCTTAGGACTTTGTTCATCAACCTCATGAAAGTACTCGACGCGTTTGTTAAGCCAAACGGCATAACAAACCATTCATACAACCCTTCGTTAGTCTTGAAGGCTGTCTTCCATTCATCACCTTCTCTCATGCGGATTTGGTGATAACCACTTTTCAAATCAGTCTTCGAAAGAATTTTTGCTCCACTCAATCAATCCATCAGATCATCCATCCTTGGCAATGGAAATCTATACCTGATGGTTATCTTGTTGATTTCCCTAGAGCCAGTACACATCCTCCAGCCTCCATCTTTCTTCGGACCGAGTACTGTCGGAACAACACACAGACTCAAGCTTTCTCTGACCAAACCTTTGTCCAAAAATCCTGGACTTGTCTTTTGACCTCTTTATTCTCTTGCAGCATCAATCTGTATGAAACTTTGTTTGGCAAACTAGCTTCTGGTATGAGATCGATACGATGACTCACACTTCTGATCAGTGCAATGAACGAGGTAGTTCGTCCACTACTATGTCAACGAACTCTTCCAGTAGTTCTTGAACTTTTTTTGGTAAATCATCTACCCTTGTGCTAGTCAAAACAATTCTAGGCTTTCTGACCACAATGAATTTTGGTTCCTCCTTCCTCTTTACCTCTATAAGAAGTTCCTTCCCACTTATGAGAAGTACAATGTTACTTACTTTAGGTCTCACCTCCTTATCCTTGATTGGAAGCAACATGTGAGTTCTCCCATTCTTCTCTAGGGTGTATGTGTTCATTCTCCCGTCATGAATCACATTCCTGTCATATTTCCACAGTCTACCCAGCAATAGATGTTAAACATCCATGGGAATAACATCACAGAGTATCTTATCATTATATCCTCCTATCTTAAATTCAACTAAACATTGTTTAGTCACAGTTACTTGATGTCCTTTTTGTAGCCATGAAACTCTGTATGGGCTAGGATGATCAATCGTCTCCAGCTCCAGCTTTTATACCATCTCCATTGAAACGAGATTATCCATGCTACCACTATCCACAATGACCTTGCATACCCTGTCCTTGGTCTTACAAGTAGTCCGGAAAACTCTATTTCTTTGGACTGAACTCTCCACCTCCTTCTCTGGCGTCAAAAGAACTTTTCGCATCATCAACGATCTTCCGCCTTTATCATCTTCTGCCTCAATATCTCGCCTCTGTGCTTCGGCGATGCGAGTCTCACCTCCTTATTTATTTTTATTTGGACACTCATAAGAGTTGTGCCCATTCTTTCCACATGTGAAGCATGTTATTACTCCACCTCTTCCTCTTCCTCTACCTCTGGTACGAGGAAAAATATTAATGTCAGCATAATCTCCTCTCTATTCGGGATGCTTCCCTCTTTGTTCAGCATATTGCCCTCGCTGTGAGATTCCACCTCTCTCAGTTCGAGTCTGAGGTTTCTTCCAGTCCTCCTTGGGTTTCTGATTTTTATCTTGGGCAACTGATTTGCCTTTGGGCTGACTTCTGCCTCGACTTCTTTGACCCTGCTTTCGGGTCAGCTTCTCTTCCACTTTTAGAGCCATCTGATAAGCATCCTCCACCGTTTGGATGGTCATCATGCTTATCTCATCCTGAATGTCACATCTCAGACCATTCATGTACCTAGAAACTTTTTCATCATCACTCTCCTGATGACTTGCCCTGATGTTCAGCCTGTAGAATTCTTCAGTGTATTCTTTCGCTGTCATCAACTTCTGTCTCAAGTTTTGCATCCTTCGAAATAGAGTAATATGGTAATCTATGGGGATGAATTTCACCTTAATCTTTGCGATCATCCTATCCCAACTCTTGATCTTCTGCTTGCCTTTGCAGCGTCTGTCAGCTTGTAGCTCATCCCACCATAATGCTGCATGTCCCTTTAATGTCGTGACAACATGTTTGACCTTCTTGTCCTCTTCGACATCTTCATAGTCAAAATATGTGTCCAGAGCTCTAATCCAGTCTAGAAGCTCCTCTGCATCCAGATTTCCCTCATAAACTGGAATGTCCATTTTCTCTCTTGCACCCATTCTTGCAATAGCCCTAATCAAACGTTCGTTTGCTGCATCTTTGGCTGTAACTTCTTCCCCTTCATGTTCAGCCTCAATTTCACTTTCGGAATCACTAAGATCCCCAACACCGACTGTATGCCTCTGTGATGTCTCCATGTCTTCAAGTCTGGCGCGTAAATCATGCATTTCTCTTTCTATGGCTGGATCAAGCATTTGCCTACTCCTTCTTCTCAACATTTCCCTCTCCTCTGTTGGATCGGGTGTTTGCCCATCCCTTCTTCTTGACGGCATGGTGAATTCTCCTTTTCTCTGCTACAGAAAGAAAAGAAGCCTTTTTGAGCTCTGATACCTAAGCTGACGCAGACCTCCCAACCCGCAGGTCAGAAGTCCACACACACAGGATCTTTCCTCTTCCACTGGCCCGAAGAGCTCCCAGAAATGGCTCTCCTATTCCCCTTTCGGGAAATATGCACCCACAATACCTTTGAGAAATTCCCCCCTTTACACTTCGGGAGATCGAACTTCACACTTTCGTGAATCTGGTGTTCAAGCGCCTTGTCTCTCAATCTCCAAAACCCAAAAACAATCAACACTTGAAATTTTCTCTCTCTATTTCGAATTTCTCTTTATCGCAATTTCGGGGGTTGCGATGTCAAGCAAATCATCCCCTCGACTTCCAAAACCCGATTTACCAAAACTTTGATGCGCTCCCAAGGTTGACCTTTCAACAACCCTTCTTCCCGTCGGGACTTCGGACTTCGCGATTTCACGAATCCTGATGCAAAGATTTCCTGACTTCACCCCACTAAACCCCGAAATGGTCAACAGAATTTACTCCCTTGTCGATAGTGCACCACCTATCCACCCTGCTGATTTTGTGGCCCACACAATCCTCTCATCCTTGGGACTTCGCGCTTCATGATTCCACGAGTCCTGATGCAAAGATTTTGGGACTTCCACTCGTGAGACCTCGAAATAGAAATCCACAATTAAATCCAACGGCTCCTGTTGGTTTGAATCTATGGCTCTACTCCTCCTGAGCTTGAATCTTTTGGAATACTCATCGTAACTCCCCTGCTCCTCCATGAAAATCTCATGGCTCACGTGATTTCGTGAATTCTCTATAGAGAATTCCGACCTCCCGTTCTTTCTTTCACAAAGACTTCTGCAACTTTTTACCGAGCGATCTTCCCACGGTACTCAACTACCTGCGACACAAACTTGCAACGCCTTCTCACTGCTCCAATGCACAAAACTTCCTGTGCTTCCTTCGACGACTGCAGAGACTCTATCCCTTTTGAGCTTTCTCCAACTCCGAGTCTTGAAGAAGACTCCTGCACACACTCCTTGCAGAAAATTCCTTAACTACTCCAAGGAATTTAAATCCTTCGACTCTGCGCACTCCCTGCAGCAGTAGCCCTTCAACAATTTCTCAGGTTCGCAACTCTGAGACTTTACTTGGACTACGCACTCCTTGCACTGCTCCTGTGCCTAACTTCACTTCTGGGTGAATGAGAACAAAAGCTACCCTATCTGAGCTTTCATAGACAAAACCTCTGAACCCTTTGTCAATGCACTCCTTGCGGACAATTCGAATGCACTCTTGTAGGAACTCTTGCTCAGATAGAGAAACAATTGAAACTCATTTCCCTTACTCTCTCTCTCTCTCAGATTTTAGACATTCAACAAGAAATCATTCATACATAGCATNCACATACAAGAAACAAATACAACGCCGTGAATCTGAATTAAGACTTCTTCTATTAACTCAAATCTCTGTACATGGGTGTTTTTCAAACACATTTTCTCTGTTCCAGCTCTGTATGCTCTTCTCTTGGTAATGTTCTCCACTATCTGTTCTATTCTATGTTACAATACACAATTGAGAGTGTCTATATCCCGTTTCCTTTTTCTTTCTAAACTGTCTAATCTATGCATTAATTTATATCTACTTGCATTAACTATCATAAATTCCTTTCTACCTACTAAGGACGAGAGCGGATCGCTCAAGGTCCGTTTACATTTTACAAGCGTGCCTCCAGTTGATGACTTCATAAATGTTTCAAGACATTTTCAAAATTTTTGCTGGGCGCTTTTCCAGCTGTCTTTTATCTCTGCGCTGGATCGCTTGAGATGCTCCTGCATCATCCCCCCTCGAAGAGGTAAGTGAACAGGAGAGGATCCCTTCCATAATAGGATCCATTGTATGGTGTTTCCCTACCTCGAGGGTTTTATATATATTCTTGTGTTCATGTTATGGTGAATGGTTTATGGTTTATTCTTGGTCTTATTGAAGTATATTTGCAGATATGATATAGGTTCTTAACATAGCCTTTTTTCCTCAAGTTTATCTAAACGATTTCAGAATTTTCTCGCATCTTTTATGGGAGAAAGGAAGAAACAAATTTTCGATTATGACTTGCTTTGATGACAATTTTGAAGGAATGTAACACAACATGTTTCAATAAATTAATCAACTTCTTCATCTGTTGTTCCAACAAATGGTTATCTTGTATTAACTTAGGACTTATTTTATGCTGAGCCACACAATGAATATCGATCTATCCAACAATGGTTATCCTATATTTACCTAGGATTTTTTAATTTATTTATGTCCACAACCATTGCACTAGAGACTTGTGTTCGAGTCCAACGATTCACTCCTCGAAGCCTTTGGTTGCTTCTTGTTACACACCAAATTGCTACACTTAACTACCTCACCCTAAGCATCGCAAGTGTCATAAAAGTGTCATATACACCTTGCTAAGTGTTGAATACACCTTGACACCATGAAATGAAATTGGTCACAATCCCTAGTCAATGTGGAGGAGAAATATATTATATGAAGGTCAAAATACTATGTGAACATGAATTATTTATTAATATTCATAAAAAGGAAATTAATTTATTGTGATAATCCACCTCACATTTAGTTTCCTAATCTCAAGGAGAGGTTGAGAATCTCATGTATGGTTGATATATTTTCTCATACCAAAATCCTAATTTGGTGGATCTTGAGAGATATTTCTTCAAAATCCTGGAGAGATATTTTCTCTTTAAAATCCTTGAGAGATATTTTCTCCCTAAAAATCTTGGAGATCCCATTTTAGTGGATCTGATGAGTGATCTTCTCCATGGTGGTTAAGCCACCAAATCCTATATAATGAGGTCTTTCCATGGAGAAGGAAGGAAGATTAGAGGTATCAAACCTTTGATTATGGAGGAAGCTTTTAGATGTCAAACTTATGATCTTGGGAGCATCGTGCAAGGGCTGGGCGAGGGGAGCTTAGAGGAATGCTGCATCATCATCCATGTTTGTAAGTATTCTCTTTGGGTTCTTATTTTAATATACTTGGCCTATTTCCTTCAAACTTGGGTATTCTTGCATGTGCTTGTCTACTGTTCCTTCAATATTTGTAGATGAATTTGTTTGATCTAATCTTGTAGAGTAGGATTTCGTTGTTTCTATTTGGTTTCTATTGCATTGCAAGTATCAATTTATGCTAAGGAGTTTGGAGATAAAGCTCGGATTGGAAGCAACGAGGACAAAATTCGAAACTAGGTGCGTCACACCTTTTTTCCTTCTCTCTCTTTCTGATTAGTTAAACTAAATTCAAAGGGATGTTAGTGTTCACTTGTGATTTATGTCTTGGTAGAGGGGTCTATACTTCAAGGGAAAATTCACATGTCCGTAGGAGAATTATTCCATAACACTTCCCAAACAACAATGGTCCACAACTGCAATCGCGTAGTCGATGGTGCCAAGTTGACTGAACTGCTATATTTGGCAACGTCTTGCTTCTTGCTAATGGGATTTTGGTCATGTACATCACCATTAACATTTTCAAGATTTATTATGGAGATGTCTGGGAGGGCCTCTTTGAATCCATTATCGGTTATGGTCTTGGTGGGTCTTCAATGGATCTTTTTATGAGAGTCAGTGGAGGAATTTACACTAATTCTCCTCTCAGACCACCTGTAGTGTTGTCATTATCTGCACCACTTCCACTACTATCCTAGCCATCGTATTCCCAGATTTGTAGATATGAATTGGTCATACTGCAAAATTTTGTTGTTGCAGGCCACTCTCTTTCTTTCTTTGGAGATCCCAAACTTTAGATCCAATGTGATGCTTTGTGTAGCCTGGTGGAAACACGTCTATTCCCTTGGCTTTGCATGCAAAGGAGTTTGTGTGAGTTTACTTTGGAAGCCATTTGGGAGATCGTTTATTTTTCCAATTTATTGTATTACAAAAGTTATTGGCCAAGTTTTTTCCATATCTCTTAAGAGAAGCCTCGATTTTATGTCTTGTTGATCCAGGGGATCAAAGAAATGCTCAAAAATAAAAGTGTTTGAAATTGCTCGAAAATGGTTTCATTGTGTAGATCTCGTCCTCACGATCCCAACACAACTAGAACAAGCTAAAATGGAGTTCATATGAGGAAGTTATCACGTTCTGTCCATTTCCCCAAACATGCAAAATTTGCTGACTGTACAGTCCATACAGGATGACGTGGCAGCTAACTGTACATACCGTACATCTGTACAGGTGATGTGGAAGGGTTGCTGATGAGGTGATGCAGGAGCATCTCAAGCGAGCCAACGTGGAGACAACGAACATCTGGAAAAGTGCCCAACACAAATTTTGAAATATCTTGAATCATTAATGAAGCCATCAAGTGAAGGCACACTTGTAAAATGTAACTGGACCTTGAGCAATCCGCTCTCACCCTTAGTAGGTAGAAGGAATTTATGGTAGTTAATGCAAGTAGATAGAATTCAATTCTAGATTAGACAGTTTAGAATGAGAGAGGGAAACGGGATATAGACACCCTCATTGTATTATTGTGTATAGGAGAGCATGAGAAGCATGAAGAGCATACAGAGCTGAGAAGGGAGGACTGAAATTTGAATACACCCATGTACATAGATTTGAATTAATAAGAAAAGAACTTTGATTCAAATTCATGGCGTTGTGTTGGTTCTTTGTGTATGTATGCTAAATGTTATGCTCATGGCTATTTTACTCTTTCTGCTGTACATTTGCCTTTATGCTATGTATGAATGATTTCTTATTGAATGGTGGAAATCTGAGAGAGAGAGAGTAAGGGAAATGAGTTTCAATTGTTTCTCTATCTGAGCAAGAGTTCTTGCAAGGAGTGCAGTTGAATTGTCCACAAGGAGTACGTTGACAAAGGGTTTAGAGGTTTGTCTCTGAAAGATCAGATAGGGTAGATTTTGTTCTCATTCACTCAGAACTGCAGTTAGGAACAAGAGCCGTGCAAGGAGTGCACAGGCCGAGTAAAGTCTCAGAGTCGTGAACCTGAGAAAAGTATTGAGAGACTGTTGCTGCAGGTGTGCGCAGAGTCGAAAAGAGTTCAGCACTTGGAAGTGTTTGAAGGTCTTCCGCAAGGAGTGCAGGCATGAGTTTTTCGTAAGACTTGAAGTCATGGGAAAGCTCAGAGGGATTTGAACCTTCAAAGGGTTCGAGGGAAGGAAAGAGTCCAAGTACCTTGGAAAATTTTAAGAAAGGCGTAGCGACATTGGACCGCAGGAGGACAAGTTCTCAAGGGAAGAGACGGACGGTCGAAATTCTCTGTGGAGAATTCACGAAGTCCCGTGAGCCGTCAGATATCAAGGAGGAATAGGGGAGTTACCATGAGTATTCCTAAAGGTTCTAAGCTTAGAAGGAGTAGAGACATAGATCCAAGCCACAAGAGCCGTTGGATTTACCTATGAACTTCTATTTCGGGTTTTCGCGAGTGGAAGTCCCATAATCTTGGCAATGGAAATCGCGAAATCATGAAACGCGAAATCCCAAAGGAACAAAAGGATCGTGTGGGCCATAGGAATCGACAGGGTGGACAGGTAGCGCACTCTCAACAAGGAAGTCAATTCAGTTGACCATTTTGGGGTTTCGTGGAGTGAAGTTCTGAATTCCTTGCATTAGGATTCGCGATATCGCGAAGTCCGAAGTCCCAACGGAGTGAAGGGCCGTTGAAAATTCAAATATTACGAGCGCATCGACATTTTGGTAAATCAGGTTTCAGAAGTCAAGGAGATGAGTTGCTCGACATTGCAACTCCCGAAATCATGATAAGGAGAAATCCGAAAGAGAGAAAGAAAAGGTCAGCGTTGACTGTTTTCGGGTTTCAGAGATAGAGAGAGAGAAGACGTTTGACCATCGGATTCGCGGAAGTGCGAAGTCCGATCTACCAAAGTACAAGGGGGAATTTCTCAGAGTTAATTGTGGGTGCAGATTTCCCGAAAGGGAAATAGGGGAGCCATTTTCGAGAGCTCTTAGGGCCATTGTGAGGGGAAAGATCCTGTGTACGTAACCTCCTTACCGCGGGTTGAGGGGGGCTGCGTCATGAGGCATGGTGTTTGGACATGCAGTAACATGGACCAACCAGTGGTTGAAATGTGGTAGGTGGCAGTTTTTTGGATGGACCAATTTTTGGGTGCCACGTGGCCCACTCAGGGGCCGCCACGTGGCACCTCGTTCTTGTGTAAAATTTTGTTGGATTCCACTAGAATTGAACCCACGACCTACATATGGGGGAAAGAGGGACAGGGATAAGTCCTATCTGTTTGTCACACTCCACAAAAAACCTTACCATACGATCGAGGACATGGCGACGTGGAGGTGATAGCCGATGAGTGCGGGAAGTTAGCCCGACACCTTGGCCACATGGGCCATACAACCTAGAACTCTGCTGAAAAAGGTGCTAGTCATTCTAACAACATGACAAATCTACCCACAATTTGAAACGCATGTGGGAGCTAGGTTTGGTTACGCAGAGGTGGGGTTTTTTCACAGTGGGTGCATTTTGGCGAGCAAAGACAACAACTATTGGGGAAAAACTTCTAGGAAGGGTATTTTATTCAATTTTTGGCCAACTAGGTGCAGAAAGAGCCCAACTAGGGGTTTTTGGACATTCTGGAGCCGTTGGAGCCATCTATTTTTCATTATGAGAATTGTAAAGAATAACACTTTTGAGCATATAATGAAAATAATCCATTGGAAGATGGACTAGGAGATGTAGCCCAAGAGAGGGGTGAACTCCTTTATCATTTTGTTGTGATATGTGCTTATTTTGATGGATGTTTATAACTATTTTTTATGTTAATTTTAAGTAAAATAACTCAATATTTTCATGTTCTTGCAACTTGATCCAATTGCCCAAGACACATATAGTTTCCACTTGCAATATTTATACACAAACCTTTATCATTTTTAGATCAAGTTGGTATTAGAGAAAAGGTTTTTGAAGGTTTGATTTGTTTGCAAGTGTTTTGTTTTCTCATGCTTACAAGGTTGAAGCTCACAAGAGGAGAAGGACAACTTGTGGAGCCAAGTTATCAATTTTCAAGAAGGAGAACAATGCATTCACTTAAAGTTTCAAGGAGTCATTCACCAAGTATGGCTCATGAGGAGAGTCATGAAATTCCTACTTCAGAAGAGGAAACTTTCATAAAATCTTTTTATGATATGACATAAATGGTGAAAGTTTTATTTGAAGAAAGGAATGAAAAATTGCAAGGAGAAAGCTCAAATCCTCCAAAAGGTGATGAAGGTAATGGTGATAAAAATCCAAGAGGAAATGGAGGAAAGGGTGACACTCCACCTCCTTCACCTCCATATTCCACTTCGTCTACCATTTCACAACCACCTCCAAATTCTTCAAAAGAACATGGTAAAATTACTCCACAAACTCCTTTTCTAAATCTTGATATTAAGTTTGAATTTCCTATGTACAATGGAGAGGAAAATGCTGAGAAATTGGATAATAGGATTCGTCAGATTGAAGTGTATTGTAGGTTACAAGGAATCCAGGATGATGAAACTAAGATTCAGCTTGCTTATCTTAGATTGGGAGGTGTAGCACTTATTTGGTGGGAAGTCAAAACTCAAGAGGATATGAAGAAGCATGGTAAAGTTTTATCCTCTTGGAATGATTTTAATGTTGCAATTAAAATGAAATTTTATCCATTAGCATACATGCAGAAAGATATCATGGATTGGAAAAACTAAATAGACAAGTTAAAGGGAAAAATGTGCAAATATACATTCAAGAATTTAGGAGAAGAGCTTTGATTTTGGGTATAGATTTATCTTCTCAAGAAACTTTACTCAAATACATTGGAGGATTGCATAGATACTTGAGACACACAATTCTTATGTTTAACCCTACAAATCCAAGTGAGGTTTGTGTACATGCAATTCATTTATAAGCAAGAGGGAAGAATTATCCTCAAGAGGGAAGCAAGAAGCCATTTTATAATGGAGACAAAGGAAAGAGGAAATTCAAAGGAAATGGAAAGAAGAATGCTTCATTTAAGAAAGAGGGAGAAAGACTCGCATGTAAACACTGTTCAAAAGATGGTCATGATGAAGACCATTGTTGGAAACTTCATCCTGAAATGAGACCCAAAAAGTTCAACAACAAAGGAAAACCAAAGACTGCTGCAACTACACAACCTGATTTAGGATTTGATTATGGAGATGAAACAAACATCACCACCATGGGTTTTCAAGGTAAGGAATATATTGCCAATACTATTTCTTCAAGTAGTAGCCTCAATGAAACTCAACATGAAAAATAAAGAATAGATCTTTTCCACATAAGGGTTATTTCAAAACATACCAAGATATATAATCTATTTGATACTGGATCACAAGCAAACCTCATTTCTGAAGACACTGTCAAGAAATTGCATTTGGAAACAAATCCTCATTCTAAACCATATCCTCTAGGTTGGATATGTGAAAATGCCAATTTGCGTGTGACAAAAAGATGTAAACTCAGATTTTCCATAAATTCAAACCTTATATATGAAGTAGATCTTGATGTCATTCCATTGGATATTTGTGGTATTGTTTTGGGAAGCTCATATTTATATGATAAGAGAGCTATCTTTCATCGTCATGATAAAAAATATCGTTTGTTTAAAAATGGAGTTGAGTACATTGTTAGAGCACATACCAAGAAGTTTAATTTGTCACTTGTAAATGCTGGACAAATGAAGAGGTTAGTCAATGCTAGTAAGAATTTTGTACTCTTGATGATCAAACCCAAAGAGAATGTTGAAAACGAAGCTTTCCAATGATGTGAAGTTAAAATCTGATTTGTATGAGGTTGTTAACAAATATGATGAAATGTGTAATATCCCTCGACCAAACCCAATTGTAAATGTAATATAAATATACTTAAGCTGGTGAGCTGTTTTGACCTCATTTGATAATGCACATCATGTGGCATAGTGCGCGCATGAATTTCACAGTAAAATGATGTAATATGCACATCACAAGATACCGTGCGCAGTAACTAAAGTGTGCGCAACCTTGAGGACATCGGATACCGTGCGTAGTAACTAAAGTGTGTGCAACCTTGAAGACAATGGATACCGCACAAAGTAACTAAAGTACACGCAATACTAAGGTGAGCGAACCTTTATGTATATGATATGGATTATAGGCTAGTGAGCTAGTATTATAAGATGGAATGCTTATGTTTTGGTATTAGGCCAGAACGCCTAGATGTCAAGGGCCAATGAGCCTACTTTGTACATAACTCATGATTAATATAAAATACATCACTGTGCGTAGACCGACCACGATAAAAGAGATGGGGGACTGACCTTCATCAGTTAGAAAAAGGGAGGGCCAAAAGTCAAGGGAATATTATATTAATATTTCCTA
>SNQJ01S0036071.1:92674-107928 GCA_010110895.2 Picea sitchensis | reverse complement strand
ATGCAGATGTATGCAGTTGTTAATGTTGAGAATTTGAAGTTGTATGAGACTCCATTGATTGATGATCAAGGAGAGCATGTTCATATTCCTTCCATAGATGATTTTTCTCCAGAGTATCTAACAGAATTGCAGGAAGACGCCATCCTTGACAGGAGAATGCGAACTTTGAAACAAGGAAATGTGGAGTATCTTCGAGTTGGTCTTAAAGGTACGAATCCAAGCAAGGCCAAGTGGATCGAGGTTGGAAGGGTGAGGTAACTCTACCCTCATCTTCGCATAGACTGAAAATAGTCTTTTGGAGGTCCAAAAGCTTGCCAATGGGGAGGTGTGATTAGGGGATCAAATTTTGCTCAAAAATTCAAAGTGCTCAAAATCACTTCAAAATGGACGAGAGCATAGGACTCGTCATTGTGAACCCAACGCAACTTGTTTTGTCTCAAACGGACATCGGGAGGGAGAGATATTTCAATCTGTTCGTCAAGTCAAACGGGTAAAAATTTTGGTGCTGACTGTACAGTCCGTGCAGTCCATACGGGCTGACGTGGCAGGGTCGTACAGACCATACAATGATGTGGCAAGAGTGACGTGGCAATTTTTTATTGCTTGACAGTTTTCAAATCAGATGGTGACACGTGGCATTTTATTGGCTAATGGTAATGTGCCACGTGGCCCAATCATGGGCTGCCACGAGGCACCCCTTTATTGGTTCATGGTTGCTATGTAAAACTAATGGAGTCCGTGGGGTTCAACCCCCGGACCTCCCCACCACATAATACCTTTGCAAAGTCCAACCAACCAACATGTCACACCATGTCACTTGATATATATATGAGTTTTAAATTATTTATGTTTACACTATTGTATATTGGTGCGGGGGTCGGGCCGAGGCTTAGCCTCAACCCGCGGTCCTTTGCACTACACATACGACCATACCATATATATATTGTATAACCGATAGTTGGTGCGCGAGGTTTCAAAACCAAGCCCGTGGTTCTATTCTTTATACCATGTGCCCACGACTGGAGCGAGAAGTTGGCACGGTTGTAACCGTTTGGCTCTTTTTACCTTAGCGCGTGGTCACATGACCATTCACACGCCCAGGTGCTAGGCGGTTAGGGGCTGGCGCACCCTTAACCATCCTACGGTTTGCATTGTTGGCGTGGTTGCACCCGGTGTTGGGTTTTCACGCTTAAATTTGCGTGTGAGCCAGGTTCAAACAACAAGGGTGCAATTTGTAGATGCAGAGACAACAAGCTTGAAGAGGGAGACTTTCAGGAGGCCTAACTTCTTCGTTTTTCGGCCGATTGAGGTGCCGAAAGAGCCCAGACAGGGGTTTTTGGACACTCTAAAGCCATTGGAGCAGTCAATTTGTCAGTTTGAGCATCGTAAGACATGTTTTTGAGCACTTTTGAGAAATTAATAATAATGATCCATTGGAAGCTGGACCAGGAGATGTAGCCCAAGAGAGGGGTGAACTCCTTTATCAATTGCTGTGTTTATGTGCTTATGTTCATTGATTATGCTGCTATCTATGAGTATTTTACATAAGTAATCCTTTAATATATGTGTTTCAAACTGATCCTTTTGCTTTAAACACATAACATTTACATTGCAAATAATTTCAAGTATTTCAAGTCTTCTTCAATTTTAGATCACCTAGGGATTGTTGAGCAGAGAAGGGGCACACTTCCTTGGGTAGGACATGCATGTATGGAATGAGAGGCTGTAGGCTGTTAGTTGAGTGAGCACCTAAGATAGAGTATTTCTTGTTGTCCATGAGGCTTAGCCTGGATAGGAATCCATTTACCCTGGGTGGAGTTCAGTCCCAGCTCGGGGGTGACTCACTCTTGAGAGTGATGAACAATGTAGTCTATGGTTGGGAGGTTGGTGGATAGTTTGTAAGAAGTTGGTGACAATCTTTCTAAGATAAGTACCAATTGTATGATATAATGATATGTTGTTTTGTTATTTACATGCCTATGTTACGGTTTTATCATATATGTGATTATTATTGCTTGTGTGCTTATGGGTAATTTCCTGTAAATGGTGCATATCGGTAGTTATTGTTATTTAAATATAAAATTCGTATGTTACAAAAAGTAATTGTTTGTTTATGTTTATATGTAAAGCTTCCGCAAGCGTCTTGTATGTATATGTTTTAGTTGCATGCAGTCTAAAGAGTAAATTTAGGTGGCATTGCTTAGTTGAGTACTGGGTATGCTACTATATGTTCTGCAGTATGGGAATGAAAGTGTTCCCTAGAGTAGCATGGCCCAACCTAATGGCTGAGAATGTTACCGACTGGTGTCAGAGCATGAGTGGTTTCTCTGGAGTGGCGTACCCCAACCTAAGGTTGGTCGAGGGGATCGTTACAGTATGGTATTAGAGCCTCAGTTCAACACTAAGCTTGGATGGGCCAGAGGGGTGCAATTGAAGTGAATATTCATAGAAAAGTAACTTCGAAGTGACCATAATTGGAGTCATGGAGTGTCCTTGGAAAAGGTTGGCGTACTGGCACGCATGGTAAATTTGGCACCGAGCGGGAAAACGTTGGCATGCCAGTGTGTGGGGTAAATTATGGCGCTGAGCGGAAGATTATTATGTGTAGATGCATGCACTGAAATTGGCCTTCCGCAGTAAGCACACACATAGTAAGGTGCACATGGGGTGCGCAAGTATTGCTTAATGCAGAGGATTTTTTTTAGTACGCGCATAAGTATGAGTATAAGTGGTTTCACATTGGTGTATTCAGTAGCATGCACATATATTTGAGCACTAAGGAATATGTTAAACTTGACATGGTGCATGCATAGGATGAAAATGCATGTGGAATATAAGTGCGTGGTATCGAAACTGTGCGTAGTGAATATTAGCACACAATGCTAGAGTAGTGCGCGTAAGTAGTCGGTACGAAGAAGAATAAATGCACAGTAGATTTAGGTGCGCAGAGAAGTGTTTTATCTTGTAATATTGCTATGCACGATAAATATAAATGAATAGGTCAAGTTAATGCGCATGAAATCGCTTGGAAGGCGATGACTCTGAGTTTAAATTTCATAATAATAAAAGAAAAAGAAACACATAACCGCATTGAAGCATTAATTGAAAAGAATTCCGAAATTTAATTTCCTCTGATTTAGACAGATGAAAATAAAATATAAGATTACAAGAAAAACTTATTATAAAATAAAACAAGAGTCATAACATCACCAGATAGAAATTATAATAAAACAGTCTAAAATTTGTTTCTATATTTATATAATCATATTAATCAAAAAATTACAAAAGGGTGATGACAATAGTTAGCTTGTTGTAAAATGGGTTGTTTGAAGAACAAGCCTATCATCTCTTGTACTCTTTACCTCCACTACCGACTGTTCAAAATTCGCTGAGACATGCTTATCTTAGTTGAAGACTTACTTCATCTTAGTGATCTCCGCCTTTAAAGAAAATTCTAACCAGACCGTTTGATTATCTCCAACACTTTCAGCCGCTTCAGCCGTAGATTCCTCCTTCTTATGCCACTTACTCCTTTTCTTCTTAGTGGCTGGCTTGTTGATGACTAAATCCTTTATAGTGGGATTCAACCTGACTTCCAATCGCGAGTCTATAACCAGATATGTGTGGAACTTAGTTGCTAGAATGTGAGCAAGGACCCTTTCCTCCTTATTCGCAGGAAATCCTGGCATGTTGCTCGAATAACCAGTTTCACTTGACTTAGCTTTGTCCATGTATCTCAGGTTGGGTATACCAAAATGTGTGTTTACAGAGAGCAGGAAGTCGAGCATCTTGGAGATTACTTTGGTTATGGATACACATATATCTTCATACTTGGGGAGTGGTAATTATAGAACTCCGTTTATGAAGCGAAGAAAAATTACGTACAAGAGCATTGGGTTGCCATGCTCAGCCAATCCATTTCGAATGATTAGCTTTTGAGTTCATTACATGGAGGCATTCAACTGACGTCACATGGTTGTGAAGTACCAAATGAATGAAGCAGGGTGATCTGACTAGCTGTCGCCCGCTCCATGAGTTGTGGATTTGACATGTTGAGACACGTGATGCCGTGTCTTAGCGAAAGTGGTTTCGACAAAACTACCTTCTTACACAAGTGTATCTCGGAAGGCAATGTGTGTCAGTGTTCTTGAGACTTGTGTATTATTTAGAATTGTTGTGGTGAAAACACCAGGAAGCTGAGAGTGATAATGCTGATGTGTATGTTGAATCAAAATGGTGCATATTCTCATGAATTGTTGAATTGTTAGCCTGATTAGTTTCGTTGGCTGCACGTTTTGCAGAATTAACAACAACTCGGCCATGTCAAACCAGTGCAGAGTCCATAGGAATGGAAGAGGCACCGGGAATTACAGGCATCCAAAGAAGAGTAGAGGGATAGATGTCCATTTGGGCATGGAAGGAACGAGCTCCAATGGACATGGAGAAGAAAGGAATGAAGATATAAATATGGCTGAGACCATTAAGAATTTGCAGAAGGATGTCCAAATCCATATAGTTGGTAATGAAAGGCTTATGAAAACCAAAGAGCAACAGGATGACTTCAAAATGAAGCTGTTGGAAGGTTTGAACAAAATAGAGAAGAAATTGGTTAAGGAGAGTGACTCAAGTAGATATGAGAGTCACAAATCTTTAGATGAGAAAGGAAAAGTAAAAAGTGCTAGTAGACATCACCATCATCCCCAAAGGCATTCCCATAAGAGAGCATGCAATAACTCAAGTCTATCCCCTGTCAGAAGGTATAAGAGATCTAGGGTGGATGAGCTGCAACGAGAAATGAACAAAATCAAACCTCCTACATTTGATGGTGAGCACAAGAAGGATGAAGATGCCAAAACATGGTTTCTAGGCATGAGGAAGTATTTTCAATTGCATAATTATTCTTCTCACGCTGAAGGTAGAATCACTATATATCAACTCAAAGGAAAAGCCTCCATGTGGTGGGATCAAATGGTGCAGGTACAACACATTGTAGAGAAAAGTATTACTTGGAGGGAATTCAAGAATTATTTTGAGAAGAAGTACTTGACTAAGAGATACTATGACAAGAAAATGAAAGATTTCTTTGAACTCAAGATTGGAAGTACGACCATAGATGAATATGAGAGAAGGTTTCTGGAACTGCTGAAGTATGTCTCTTTCATTAAGGATGAGGCAGTCAAGATTCAACGGTATTTAAGTGGATTTCCATCGTTCATTAGTGACAAAATACAATATGATGATCCCAAGACATTAGAAGAGACCATAAGGAGAGCTAAATGCTTATATGACTAGCTGAAAGAAAGGCCATCTTTCCAAAAGGCTTGGGAAGACAATAAGAAATTCAAGATGGATCAGAGGAAGAAGGGAGCTAAGTCACCATTCTTCAGAAATAATCCACCAAGGCAGCAAACGCATAAGGAAACCAGAGTGATTGACACAAGGATTCAAGGGCCAAGTCAACCACCTATGCAATGTTGGGGTTGTAAAGGAGACCATAGGTTCAAATATTGTCCTGACAGAGGCAAAAAAGGTAGGGCTGTTCACAATGTACAACGAGCTGAGACAGTAGAGGACATGGACATAAATGTGCCAAGGATTTATGCATCCCTGGACACCAAGCAAGCAGAGTATCAGTCCCACATGATTGAGGTGGAATGTATGATCAACAACCAAACCCTTGCTATTTTAATTGATTCAGGAGCTAGTCATAGTTATATAGACCCTAAGATCGTGGAAAGTTTGCAATTTTCAAGAAACAAGCATGGGAAATCCTGGTTGGTGCAACTAGATACAGGAGCCAGAAGAAAATTTAATGAGATGGTTAAGTCATGCCTCATAGACATGAATGGACTGAATACCAAGGAAGATTTGAACATCTTACCTTTAGGTTCCTATGACTGTTTAATTGGGATGGATTGGTTGGACCCACATCATGCTCTATTGGATTGTCATAACAAAGAATTCACTTGCTTAGATGAAGAAGGGAACCAAAGGAGAGTGCAGGGAATTTCCAGGGCAGTAACCGTTAGAGAAATTTCAGCATTGCAACTGAAGAAATGTTATAGAAGAGGATGTCAATTTTTTGTAGCTCATATGGAGGAGACACCTAAAGACACGGTGCCAAATTTGGAGGATTATGTAGTCCTGAAAGAGTTTGAAGATGTATTTAAGGAATTACCAGGACTACCCCCAAGGAGAGACATTGATTTCTCTATAGATTTGATACCTGGAGCAACACCAATATCAAAGACTTCTTACATAATGAGTACACCAGAATTGAAGGAGTTGCAAATGCATCTTGAAGAACTTCTGAAAAAGGGGTATGTATGCCCAAGTGTATCACCTTGGGGTGCCCCAATATTGTTTGTGAAAAAGAAAGATGGAACGTTAAGATTGTGCATTGACTTCAGACAGTTGAATAAAGTGACTATTAAGAACAAGTATCCTCTACCAAGGATTGATGACCTCTTTGATCAATTGAAGGATGCAAGTATATTTTTAAAGATAGATCTCAGATTAGGATACCATTAGGTAAGAATTAAAGAAGAAGATATTAGCAAGACCTCCTTTAGGACAAGGTATGGTCATTATGAGTTCACAGTGGTACCATTTGGGTTGTCAAATGCACCAACTGTTTTCATTTGCTTAATGAATGGTGTTTTTTGAGAGTATTTGGACAAGTTTGTCACTGTCTTTTTGGATGACATTATTATATATTCCAAGTCAGAGGAAGAGCATGAACACCATTTGAGGATGGTGTTGCAGGTATTAAGGGGACATCAGTTGTATGCCAAATTGAGCAAGTTCTCATTTTATCATAAACAAATTCATTATTTGGGGCATATCATCTCAAAAGATGGGATAGCAGTGGACCCTGAGAAGGTAGAATCCATTAGAGAATGGTCAACACCAAATAATGTGACAGAGGTCAGATCTTTCATGGGCCTTGTAGGTTACTACATGAGATTCATTGGAGGATTCTCAAAGATAGCACACCCAATCACTTCCTTGCAAAGAAAGGGTATGAAGTTTCAATGGACATTGGACTGTGAAAGGAGTTTCCAACATTTGAAACAATTATTGACAAGTGCTCCAATACTAAGGATTGCAGACCCAAACGAAGATTTCATTGTATGCACAGATGCATGTAATGAAGGACTTGGTGGAGTCCTTAGTCAAAATGGATTCGTGATATGTTATGAATCAAGGAAGTTGAAAGAGAATGAAAGAAAATATGCCACTCATGATTTGGAGTTGGCAGCCATAGTACATGCCCTAAGGAAATGGAGACACTACATCATGGGAAAGAGGTTTGAGCTAAGAACATACCACAATGGTCTGCAATATTTATTTGATCAGCCAAATCTAAATGCTAGGCAAAGCAGATGGTTAGAATTTCTAAGCAAATATAACTTTGATATAAATCATATCAAAGGGAAAGAAAATAAAGTGGCTGATGCACTCAACATGAGGGTGCATGAACTACGTGCTACAACCATCAACATGTATCAGATTGATGTTAAAAGAAACATTCTGGAGGCTGCAAATACAAATTTGCAGTATAGAGAATTGATAGAAATGCTACAATAGGGTAAGATACTTCGAAAGATGGATAATTATAAGTTGGGAGTAGATGGAATACTATTGCACAAGAAATTTTTTTTCGTACCAAATATCCAAGACTTGAAACGTATAATTTTGCATGAGATGCATAATGTTCCTTATGCAGGGCACCCTGGATATCAGAAAACCATAACAACGGTCAAGAGCCAATACTTTTGGCTAGGTATGAAGAGAGAGATAGCATGATACATCGCAATATGTATGGAATGCCAGAAAGTTACAGCAGAACATAGGCACCCAGCTGGATTGCTGCAACCTTTTCCCATTCTTGAATGGAACTGGGAAGTGGTGACAATGGATTTTATTACGGAATTTCCTAGAACAGGCAAGGTGCATGATTCAATTATGGTGGTGGTGGACAAGCTTACAAAATCTTCTCATTTTATTCCACTAAAAACTACTCACAAGGCAACAAATGTCGCTGATATTTTCATGAAGGAAGTGGCACGATTGGACGAAATTCCTAAAACGATTGTGTCTGATAGAGACCCAAAATTCACCTTGAATTTCTGGAAGGGATTGTTCAAAGGATTTAGAACAAATCTAAACTTTAGTACAAATTATCATCCCGAGTCTAATGGACATACAAAAAGAGTGAATAGGGTGATAGAAGATATGTTGAGAATGTATGTGATGGACAAACAATCGAAATGGGAAAACTACCTACACTTGGTAGAATTCGCTTACAATAATGGATATCAGGCATTAGTGAAGATGAGCCCATTTGAGGCACTTTACGACATAAGGTGCAATACTCCAGTAAGCTGGGATAACCCAGCTGATAGAACAGTAGTCGGGCCAGAGTTGCTCAAGGAGATGGAGGACCAAATGTTAAAAATGAAGCAGAATTTGAAAGCTGCCCAAGACAGACAGAAACGTTATGCTGATAAAAACAGAATCCACAGAGAATTCAAAGTGGGTGATCATGTTTTCCTGAAAGTGAAAGCTAACATGAGTTCTCTGAAGCTGGGAAGCTATGCCAAGTTAGCAACCAGATTTTGTGGACCATTTGAAATCCTAGAGAGGATTGGTCCAGTTTCTTATATGATTGCATTGCCTGCATCTATGTCTGTTCATAATGTCTTCCATGTATCATTGCTAAATAAATATATACCTGATGCTAATCATGTTATTTATTGGAATGTGATTCAGGTGGAGCAAGAAGGCGCTTTTCAAGTGCATCCGATGCTCATTTTGGACTGGAAAGTCAAACAGCTCTGGAACCGAGCCATAGGGCTTGTAAAGGTTCAATAGACCTGGTATAGCCCTGAGGATGCTACTTGGGAGCATGAAGATGCAATGCAGACAGAATACTCGCATCTTTTTGAAGACTTTTGAAAAATCTGATATATATGGGTGTATGATGCATTGAGGACAGTGCATAAATAAGGGGAGGGGATTGTAATATCCCTCAACCGAACCCAATTGTAAATGTAATATAAATATACTTAAGCTGGTGAGCTGTTTTGACCTCATTTGATAATGCACATCATGTGGCATAGTGTGTGCATGAACTGCGCAGTAAAATGATGTAATATGCACATCGCAAGATACCACACATAGTAACTAAAGTGCACGCAACCTTGAGGACAACGGATACCGCACACAGTAACTAAAGTATGCGCAATACTAAGGTCAACGAACCTTTATTTATATGATATGCAATATAGGCTGGTGAGCCAGTATTATAAGCTAGAATGCTGATGTTTTGGTATTAGGCCGGAACGCCTAGATGTCAAGGGCCAATGTGCCTACTTTGTACATAACTCATGATTAATATAAAATACATCACTGAACGCAGACCGGCCATGATAAAAGAGATGGGGGACTGAACTTCACCAGTTAGGGAAAGGGAGGACCAAAAGTCAAGGGAATATTATATTAATATTTCCTAAAACATAAAGTAAGGATAATTATTTTATCCTAAGTTCTAAAGTTAGGGACAAGTGGAGAAAAGTAACTTCCGATAGGACAAGTGTCAATTTGGGGACATGCATTCATATCATGGGGGAAATTATCTCATGGAGATTTGTTCTCACGAATACCTTACGAATGGGGGGGACGACCATCATTCTGACCATCACTTTTCACGAAGAGTTCATAGTGATTCCAAAACACACTCAGTTATCCAGTCAATGATTCGATGAGCATTTTCACTCATACATTCTGTTATCCTTGAGATAGCCATTTCACCTTCCTGAAGCCTGTTTCCACACCCTTTTTGGTTGGTGTACCTGGTTATCCTGGAGCAGGATTGAAGAAGCGGGTTGTCAGGCCTGTGAACAGTTCTCTGAGCAAGAGAATTGATGTGGATTGATTTCTGAAGGTGCTAAAATGAAGCTACAACTCTCTGAGACTTCCGGTCTGGCCTGTTGCTGAAGCCCTGGAAGGGAAGTGGGGTAGCCGAGGGACTGTTGAGTAGAGGAGGGGCACACTTCCTTGGGTGGGACAGACATGTGGGAAATGAGAGGTTGTAGGCTATTAGTTGAGTGAGCATCTGAGACAGAGTATTTCCTGTTGTTCATGAGCCTTAGCCTAGATAAGAATCCCTTTACCCTAGGTGGAGTTCAATCCTAGCTCGGGGGTGACTCACTGTTGAGAGTGATGAACAGTGTAGTCTATGGATGGGAGGTTCGTGGATGGTATGTAAGAAGTTGATGATAATCTTTCTAAGATAAGTACCAATTGTATGATATACTGATATGTTGTTTTGTTATTTACATGCCTATGTTATGATTATATCATATATGTGATTATGATTGCTTGTATGCTCATGGGTAATTTCTTGTAAATGATGCAAATCAACAGTTATTGTTATTTTAATATAAAATTTGTATGTTACAAAAAGTAATTGTTTGTTTATGTTTAGATGTAAAGCTTCCGTGAGCGTGCTGTATGTATATGTTTTAGTTGCCTGCAGTCTAAAGAGTAAATTTAGGTGGCATTCCTTAGTTGACTACTAGGTATGCTACTGTATGTTCCGCAATATGGGAACGAAAGTGTTCCCTAGAGTAGCATGGCCCGATCTGATGGCTGGGAATGTTACCAATTGGCATCAGAGCATGAGTGGTTGCTCTGGAGTGGTGTACCCCGGACGAAGGTTGGCCGGGGGGATCATTACAAAATGTTTTAGGAACCCAAAGGATTTCCTCCTAAAAGAGGTATCCAACATGAGATCCAATTGCAACAATATTGTTCTCTTCCAAACATTGGCATGTACATGATGTTAGTCACGGAGAATGATGAAATAAAAATAAAAATCGAAGAGTTGCTTGACAAAGGGGTTATCATGCCAATCACATTGCCATGCGGGTCACCAATTGTTTAAGTACCAAAGAAAGATGGTGTTATAACTTGTAACGACCCTCCTCGTTAAGACAACAACTCTGATAATAGGTGCAATTTTTTTTTTCTTCGTGTTAAGGTGTGTGCGTGCGTGTAGAAGGGAAACATACACACTTGACTATATGTCACCACCTGTCGACTAACTAGACGCCACCACGATGATCACAATCAAGAAGACGCAAGGCACACAACAAATACTGCAAGCATTAAGACTATAGACACAAGGCGTGCAACATAACCAGTTAACGACACACTGGGTTAGGCACAGTACGATCACAGAGGGAAGGATCCATAGTAGTAGATCTTACTAATTCTGCACAGGAAAGTAGGGCATTTAATCTTAGTTCTCTGCTCCGGAGAGAGAGAAGCTCAGATAGGCCCCTGGCCGAATGCTCAGGCAGAAACCAGTAATCTCCATCAGGTGTGTCGCAAGAGTGGAAACCCTGCCTTTAAAGGGCCCGAGACTCTTGATACGACACAATATCCTTTACACAAAAATAATCACACACAGACTTATAGACTGGGCTACAATGAGGTATTTCCATCCCGCCCGACACAAGCAACCACGCAAGGCAAGACCACCAAGAACTACAAAAATCAAGGACCACCACTACCACTATGGGAGATGCAAGTCAGAAGGACTCTAACATTGACCAACCACTATGGAGACTCGATGACCTTAGTCATAGACCAATTACTCCGTTTGTTTTACATTAAGTGACGCGTTACCCACCCAGTCTTATACAATGTACATTAATTAAGTGCAAATCCCTGTTTACTGAATCATCATGAACTTACCATAACATCCCCATAAGATAACCATATCCTTGCCTTCTACCTCACATTAGCGGTGCAATTAAAATAAGGACAACCTTACCTTTTGTTGGATATGAATAACAACAGAACTACCAAAGCCTAACCATAAATAACCAAGTATTTACCTTTATAAATAGAATAGCATTGTAATTTAAACTAAGAAAGACTTTTCATTACCAACATTGTAATTAACTAAAATCGATGTTAACATAATAGTTTAAAATCAATGGGGATCCATATTGTAATCGGGTTGTAGAGAATTTCTTAGCATTGTAATTCGAATTAATAAAGGCCTCTCATTACTAACATGAAACATCCCATTTTAGTAATACACTAAATTTGCCATAAAGTAACCAATTATTACATTCATGCTTCACCCCCAATTCAATAGTAATTAATATAAAGTAACCAATCATTACATTCATGCTTCACCCCCAATTCAATAGTAATTAATAAAATCTTGGCAATTTCATAACAATTAAACAAAACCAATTAAATAACAAATTGAATAACAATTAAACAATTATCATTACCTTTAAGCAATAATAACATTACATTACCTAAATTTGCCATAAAGTAACCAATCATTACATTCATGCTTCACCCCAATTCAATAGTAATTAATAAAATCTTGGCAATTTCATAACAATTTAACAAACCAATTAAATAACAAATTGAATAACAATTAAACCATTATCATTACCTTTATTCAATGGGAAAAATGTCCAAGTTTAAAGCATTCCTTTAATATGGTAAGAAAATCCACTTGTTTGCATTAATCATATATGGAAGGAAGTTTAAAAATATGGAAACGTGGCACTTAGGTTTAGTTGTACAAGGACCTTCACACTTAAAGTGTTTTATCTTCTATAAGGGTTTCTTTATCCTTGAACTTGATGGTAAAGGAATAAAATCTCTCTTTTTGGAGAATTAAATGATTAAGGTCAACAACGGTGAAGCACAATAAAATGATTGTGGGAAGTGAATTACAATTTAGTGATGAAAATGTGAAGTATATCTTCATCAATAAAATATTTTAACAAATGAAATGCAATTTAGAAATGCAATCTTAATAAATATTTTTTTTATATATATTTTTGAGAGAATAGAATGCATAGGAAGTGGAGATGTTTCTACGTTAACGTTGCCAGTAAATAACGCTGCACTTACCCATCAGTTAAATAAATAACCATTACACAATAGTGAAATAAAAATTGAATATGTAACATTTTAAATCAATACATTGCGTCTAACTAACCAATCAATGAAACTTATAAGATCAGAGGTGGCTGCTTCCAGGAAGCAACGATTGTGAAGGTAGATGGTGTTTAAATTTAATTAAGGTGGATGGCTTTGGGACTATCACCGACAGGATATTTCACCGATATAAAAAAGGAGGCAAATCATTTATTATCTCTCTGACAACCCCATCTGGCACGACTCCTGTGCTTTAGGAAATAGAAAAGGGATACAACTAATTTGAAAGGGCACTCAGAAAGCTGTGCATCAATGATGAAGGATTCTGCCCATAGTCACCATAACGGCCATTGAATCCGGATATACCACAGGTAGAAGGATAAGGACAGGAGCGACGTGCATAAGCTTATAAATAAGACTTAATGGCTGTACTTAAGGCTATCTCAGACATAGATCAACTGCACTTCGTTATTCGGAATTATTCCTTGCAGGTTTCAAAAGTGGTAAAAATGAAATTACGTAAATCCTGAGTAATGATTAATCTAGCTATAAAATTTCCACACCGTATCTACTATCCTAGCACGCCACTAGACATCTACACTTCTGCCTTAAAGGAACGGTGATAAGGAAAATCAGAACAGACTATACCTGCTTTATTAACCCAACGCCGGGCGATGAACAACCCGTGAAACCTAATTCGCCGGAACCCCTGTTATCAAGGCGTGGGTATACAGTTCGAGTCAATGAAATGAGAAGTGGCCGGTTAGTCTCGTTCTGTTCACGCTCAAGTTCTGAACGTAGTTTAGTAACCAGGAATAGGGAGAAACAGAACTAAGCCTTCAACCGGCTTCATTCTCGATTTGGTTGAGTTGCAAGAAAGGGATGATGAATTAAGCCTGTGTATTAATCCACGGGATTGTATTTACATGATCGAACATCAATAATTAATAACCACAATACATGCTGCAAGGGAGAAAACGCAATGATGCTGAGCTCAACAAAAGAGAAAACACATTACCATCTAGCTCAGACGCGCAGTACGCCAGGTCGAAATTTTCTGGCAATGTCGAAATCAATGAAGGGTATCGTAGTCAAAAGCGAGGACAGAGGGGGACGATGACTGCTAGCAGAGGGATCGACGCTGTCACCACCAAAGAGAAAAAGAAACAGTAAAGGTTGCCTTTAAAAAGAAATCCGGCCAGTAAGAGTCCAGAGTAGGAATAGTTAGCCATACAGGGTCCAAGGTTGAAATCCACCTCCATAAGCAAGGAAAATAAGAGGGTCTGCCCCCACTATCTCATGCCGCCAAGAGGATTTCAGATACACAAACACCGACGGCCAAAAATGAAAATGCCGGAAGGGGTTTCCTCGGGTAAACAAATTTGCAAGGAGTGTGCCAGTACCAGTTTTCCAGCGTGGCTACACAGTGAGCTAAGTCATACAGGGGTAGAAATGAAAGGGTAACTACCAGGCTAGAGGTTACTCATTTGACACAATAAAATTTCAGCGATATATATATAAAAAAAAACACAACTTTACGCTGGAGGCAGCCATTCATGAACAACCATTCAGGCCAACGGTAACCAACATCTATTGAAATTATACATTCATCCATCTAGATTACCATTACATAAGCAGATCAAACCATGACCTAATGCATTCTACTCTACAAATCAGAGGAGCGTACCTTGCCTTATCGCTTGCTTGATGACGTCTGTGCGCTTCACGTTGCTCCTGCTCCATTCTGCTCCCGCTTGCCGGCCGTAGAGAATACACCGGTACCTCCCAGCCAAACGCTAGGGGTACTCTGCTTCCCCCTCAGCCCCTCGAGCTGCAAAGGGGCCACACACAATCCAAACAGTAACCTAGCTTCCCATCTCGCCTCCAAGGCTGAGCTACCACTCTAACACAGTTGAGAAAATCCCCAACTCCTCACAAGAAATCGGTCCCGTTCTCAATTTTGGCAGCATAACAATACCTGATAGTCCCCCTTTTTCTCCCTTCCTCCCTTCTTTTTATGCCCCTCAAACCCTAAATCATAATAAATTTTAGTTTTTTTTAATGAAACCCTAAAAGTTCCTCTCTTTTACAAGTGTCACTCATCCCTACCCTTCTCCATAAATTATTTTCTTTTTCTATAAATTAGAGATTATGGAATACACGTCAATTTGTTTATAATAAATATATATTACTTTATTTTTCCTATTTACAAGCATGTTACTCATCATTTTAATTTATCATCATCCATCATTTTAATTTATCCTTAATATATA
>SNQJ01S0036071.1:78812-92456 GCA_010110895.2 Picea sitchensis | reverse complement strand
TCATCGTGAGCGACTGTCATAGTCTGCCCTCACGACATCGTGGATCCTCTCGAACTAGGTAATCGTTAACCTACAGTTCGAGCCATGGCGGGAGTGCTAGTAGGCGGTGGCAGGGCTACTGTCCACCCCTCTCCCTCAACCTCTCTGGAAATCGTGTGTGGACCCTTTACTCCATATGTGAGTCTAGTCGGCAAGCTATCATCAACCTGCATCATCAACAATCATGTTAGAAATGTCAACATCAAATCATCAAATCAAATGAAACATCACAGTAAATATATCAACCCAAAAGAACACTCCCTGACTCAGTCCGGAGTCCAAGGGGGTTCTACCGATTCCTCTGCATCCTCAAGGTCAAAAGCCCTGCACACTCAATAAAACTGAGTCAATAGCACATGTCTACATCAAATAGTAACACATCATGTCATCTGTCAATCGCATCATAATCAGGTAATAATGGTCTAACATCATAAAATTCCAGATCACTTGCGAGCAAGTGTCCTCAAATAATAAGTTTTCTCAGTGCGCCAGAGCGGGATGTTACATAACTCTATATTTCATAGGATCAACTGGTGACTGAATTTTTTTTGCTCTTGATGTAGTTTGGTTGGAAATAATATTTTATTTTTGCAAATTATTTTCAAAAAGAAAAGAAAGAAAAAAGAAAGGAAAAGAAAGAAAAAGAAAGGAAAAGAAAGAAAAAGAAAAGAAAGAAAAGAAAAAGAATAAAAGAGGACATAAAAGAAAATGGATAAAATCCCCATGCAATAACAATGACTTGATCTAAATAGTTTAATCATGGTTAAGTCTCTTTGAATTTATGCTGATAGGTTTAGTGAATAAGACTTGGCTAAACTGTTTAATTTTAGCCAAGTAGATAGGTTATGTAGCGAATAAATTTGATCAAACTGTTTAATCTTGATCAAATAGCCCTAGGGTAGAGTAATTTCTTAGCCCAACAGTCTAATCTAGGCTAAATGTGTAGGTAGGTAGGATAAGACATAGGCTAGCCAACTTTTCCTTCAATAAAACATGTATGATGGTTGATGAAAAGTCATGATTTTGATGTTTGAAGTTTTTTTCCTAACCTCATGGTGACAAATTGCAAGGGAAGTAGCAAAAAAAACCCACAAAAGAGCATTATCCTAAGTTTTGTCTGCGCATTTGGATCCACGCTCGGAGATTAAAAAGTGCACATAGATCTATGGTTGATTTAGTGGTGCCTAGATCTACGGCTGGCAAGGAATTCTGGACCCCCTCGATCGTTCTATATTTAATGGTGGGGGGGGGTCTGATATGGGGATTAAAAGTGCACATATATCTATGGTTGATCTACTGGCACTTAGATCTACGACGAACAAGAAATTCCGCACTCCCCCAACCGTTCTATCTTTAATGGCGGGGGGGTCTGATATGGGTAGTTTTTCTGGTGGGCCCCATCCTTACGTGGTGCAAATCCACTATGTCGGACCCCCTCCATTCTAAACCATTTACTACTTACCCCCCCCTCCAACATACTGCCATACATGCATTGCTTTACCACTTTCGCCTCATGACATCATTCTCCACTATCCCACCATCTTATGATGTCATGCTCCACTACCTCCTCTTATAAGTCTCATTTCATTACTTTGCCAGTTTTTTCCCCTCCATTCACCTGTCACATGTCATATCCCATTCTCCTATCCTCCAGTCACCACCCTCCACGTCATCCTGGCACACCCGTCACCCGTTCTTTACTTTCCACCTCATATCTCAAGTGATCCGTTGGCCATTTAATACTGGCTAGCATATCTGTTATCTTGCTGAATTGTCCCCCATGCCCAATAGATACCCATTCAACCAATTTTAATCCCTTCTTTTCCATTATTACATTCTTCACTTTTCCTGCATACCATAATTTCTTTTTCCCCTGCCATTTTCAGCCAGTAACCGAGATAAAGCCAATCACCTACTAACGTTTTTTGTTTTCAGTTTGTAGGTACCAGTGGAAATTGATGGTGCCAAAATCTAAGAAATCAGAGGTTGAGGAAAATCCATTCCTCCTGCCTCCTGTCGATCTCAACCGGATCCCGCTAGCTGACAAAGACTACATGATCTCAGAGACCAGGTGTGAATTCAACTTTGCCGAATTGCATTCATGGTTTAGGGACACTTTCCTGGATCAAAGTGATGAGATTGGGCTCTGGGAGTCCACTCTCCCCCTGTATCTATTTCCCCATATCCACCATTTTCCCAAGTTCATCCTCAAGTGCCAGGTGCATTACTTGCCCGATCAGAGAGCCATTGTTTCATCGTCTGGAGAAACCCTTTTCACTATCACACCTGAGGCCATTGGCCAAATGATGCAAATATCCAGAGACGAATCCCCCTCTCCTTTCGCCATTGAATTTCTAACTGAAATGTACCAGAATATGTATTTTCCCTAGAGAGCACATATTTTTGAGCTTTTTCTCCCACAGGATGCCCAATTCCCCAAGAAAAATCCCCCTTACCATTCCTCCATGTTTTCAGAAAAAGGTAACCAAATCATTTCATTGTTATGTTGTTTGCTCGGTTATTTCTCAGACGAATGGGTGGACGAGCCCATCTTAGGTTTCCTATCTATTTTCTCTGTCGAAGAAAAGGCCACCACCCAGTTTGACTACAACAGTTTCCTAGCCTAGAACATGCATGAGTTTCTTTTCAAATTTCCCATAGAGGGCATGTTCTAGTATTCTTCAATACTGTCTTACATGTTCATATTCTTTCAAGAAGATAAGTTCCCTTTCCCCATGCAGAAAATGGACCAGGACGAAAAACCACAGCTTGTCACTTCTTGGACTTAGCTACTCAGAAAAAACTCCACAGAGTTTAATTTCAAGCAATTTATTGAACAATTTTACCACCTAGTGGTAAGAATGCTCAACGGTAGACAAGAGACGAGGATAAATGAGGAGATCCAAATAATTTTACACCTCTCGGACCTTGCCAAAACTAGAGATTGGTATCTATATTAGAATCACATGGAAATAAGAATTTATGGATGTGAGTTGGCTCCTTATAAACTTCCCAAATATGTTCCTGTTAGGATATTTTCGTTGGAATACATCAGGCAAATGATAAATTTAGATGACATACATTTTGTATCTTTGAAGAAGAAACAACAATTGAGAATTAAAGGGAAGAAATGATCCTTTATCTGCAACAGTCGAGCCGTTGGGGAAGAGGCAGACAAGATACTAAAGGAGATGAAGTTTGGCACCAGTTTCCCTTGGCACTATGATCCATGTGGGATTATTACAGAGATGAGATCGAAGAATAAAAGTTGCCCATATGCTCATGCACTCAAACTAGAGATTGAGAAATTTTCAAAACAAACAGAGTGGGAGGTAAACACTCTGGAAGACGCAGAACCACAACCCACTCCAGCTGTCATCTCACAAACCACTAAACCATAGGTACCTAAGGAGAAAATAATCAGGAAGGTTGTCTCACCTTCAGTCACTGAAGTGTCATCAAAAGAGTTCCAGGGTTACACAAAAAGGCCCAATATTAGTCACACAACTGGCAAGTATAGAGAGGAAGAGACCCAATCCACCACAGTGGTCGAAGGAGAGAAGTCATCTCTTTTCTCCAACAGCCAGCAGATCACATCTACTCCATCCAAGAAATAGACTGACACCTCACTGATCAATCAACCAACTCAAGGAGCTGCAAAGTTGAGTATTTTTGAGAAATATGATATGATTAAGAAGAAAAATGAGAGGCTGGACAACAACACTTATGCTCAATTCTGGAAGCAAACATCAACAACACAACATAGGATTCTCTTTTCTTTCGACACAGAGAAGGGGAGAATGTACATGGCTTTTCTACAGGCACAAGTACCTCATCCAAAGAAAATCACTGACTACAAATGATCCACGCTTGGATTTGATGCTAAGGTTGTACATCCAGCTGACCAGATGGATCTGCATAGGCATACTGGAGAGATGGTTTTCTCAACATTGACCAATGCTTCTACTTCTGCTGCAAAATTATAGGTTTATCTGAACAATGTTCAGACCCAATTAAATATGAAGAAAATATCATCCTTTGCAAAGGATAACATGATTAAGTCCTTAGAAGAATTGGTGCTCAAAATTGGGTATGAACCCTCAAATGTGAAAGAAGATGATCAAGAAAAAGAATGATGACATAACATCTTTGAGGAAACAACTAAATATGTCTTCTACAGAAGACTCACAAGCCAAAGAGATGGACGAGACAGAAGGTGAGAAGGAGGAGATTCTAAAGTTGATCATGGAACATAATGCATAGATAAAAGAGATGGAAGTAGAGATGGGAAGGTTAGTAAAGGAGAAGGAACAGGAAGCACCCATGGAAGTCATCCCACTGAGTGCAGTTCCCCTCACAGGAGTTAGCACAGTAACAACTTCAACAACTACCACAACAAAACTTCCATCAGTTACCCCATTGATAGCTCTAGAAACATCTGTGGAGCTAGCAAGATCAATGGAAGAGATGAACTTACAAGAATTGAAAATCAAAAGGCTGGAAAAAGAGATAGAGAATCTCCAGGAGATTAAATATTCTTTCCAAGCCAGCTACAATACAGAGAGACACACATTAGAAAAATTGAAGCAGGAGCTACAACAACTGCAAAAGTAGGCAGTTGTGGGCAAAACACTAGGAGAAGCTAAAGAGACCATTTGGATGGATATCTCCAAGTCCATAAATGAAATCTAGCCCATGGTGCAAATCATGTTTGAACAACATGAGCTGGTGTTGAGGAGCAAGCAGGCCATCAACAGGATCAAGGGAGAGTTGGGAGAAATGCCCATAGAAGCAAATGAAATCACCAAGTTTCTCAATTCAAAAACTAAAGAAGAGCTGGAAAACTTGAAGATTGAGGATAGGGTAGAGACCATACTTAAAGTCAAGAGAGTTCTGACCAAAAGAGGACTGATGTTGCAACTGGAGGAGAAATCCCAAATCATGGAGAGTGGAGTTCAGATATTCTTCAACAAGATCGAGGCATTACAGAAGAAAGGTCTTCCTAGTTTATTGGTTCTAAATGACAAGCTGATGGCACTTCCCGAATACAAGCAAAATATTTCCATGGTGGAAAAGGACAACTCCAAATTCTCAGGGATACAGGGAAGCATAACAAGAAAGGCATTCCTAGAAACTCTCCAGTTGGATATAAATATCCAACATGAAATAAAGTACATTTTTATCACTAGACCGAATTTTTCCAAATATACCGAGATGGATGAGATATACCGCAGGTTGCTAAAAGCCACTATCCCAAATCAAAAAATATGGGAAGAGTTGTGTGAATTGATTGAGTAGAAGATGAGGTGGATGTATAAGTCAACATCCAAAATAATCAAATTCAAGTTGATGACTCACCAAAAACTTCCCCCAAAATTAGCATGGAGAATTCGACAGATCATAAGCAGTTCCTACAATTTAGTATTCTGTTATCTAGGTAGTTAGCATTAGATTTTTCCATGTCCTGATCATTAATGACAGGATTGATTGTAATCTTTTATATATACAATTCAAATTTCGAAGTACTGAGGGTTGATCTTTACACCTAAGCAAGCTGTAAGCACTGTAATTTTTATCAGAGATCTACCAGTGATAAAGGGCATTTCACAGGATTCCTACATGTTAGCTATTGGTGGTGTTTTCTTCTCTTAGTTGAATATTTTTCCTATCTTCGTAATCATTTATGTTTTCTATATATGATCATTTAAAAGAAGTTGAAGTTGCAGAATTTATCTTTGTATACTCTGTTTCTAGATTTTAAATATCTAAATGTTTATCTTCTGATGTTATGATTAAGAAATTCTTAAATGCTTCTTGGTTATAATTGATTATCTCATCTTTTCTGCTATCCATCATTTAAATTCTAAAGGATCTAACAATTGCATTATCTTTCCTTGTGAAAAAACCTTATAAAATTTGTTTGTTGATCTCGAACTTTATAAAAAAAACCCCATAGCCCAATGGATGCGTAAGCTATATTTCAGCCATTTATTTAACTATCCTAATATTTAGAACCTAAAACAAATTTAAATCTTACAGAGAGATCCCTATCTAAAACTGTAAGGGCTAGATCCCAATTTCGAAGCACTTGGATAAAGTTACCTCTAGTAAATTTCTTCTATAACACGACAACCTCTGAGAATTTACAGAGCGATAACAAATGGTACATGGCACATGTGTGTAGATTTCAGATCCTTGAACAATATTACGGTAAAGAATCGTTATCATCTTCCTAGAATTGATGATTTGATTAATCAATTAAAAGATGCTAAGTATTTTACTAATTTGGATTTGAGAAGTGGATATCATCAGATTAGGATTGCTGAAGGAGACACATGGAAGAAAAACTTCAAAACAAAGAAAGGTTTGTATGAATGGATGGCTATGACATTTGGGCTTTGTAATGCTCCTGCAACATTCATGAGAGTTATGAATTATGTTTTAAGGCCTTTTCTTGATGATTGTGTAATTGTCTACTTGGATGACATACTGATATTTAACAAATCTTGTGAAGAACATGTTAGGCATGTGAAGCAAGTCCTAGATGTCTTGAAGAAATAAAATTTGTTTTTAGAGATCTCTAAATGTGAGTTTGGAAAGACCTCGTTTACTTGGGACATATTGTTGGAGGAGGAGAACTGAAAATAGATCCTTCCAAGGTCAAAGTCATTTTATATTGTACCAAGCCCAACAATGTAACATAGGTTAGAATCTTTTTGGTAGCAGCCCAATATTGGAGAAAGTTTATTTCTAACTTTTCCTCCATTGCAGCTCCATTACATTCCGTGACAAGCATTAAGCAGGTTTTCCAATGGGGAGGAAAGAAACAAAAATCTTTTGATACATTGAAGGAGAAAATTAGTTCAAATCCAATTCTTGCACTTCCTGATTTAAGACAACCATTTGAGATACAAACAAATGCAAGTAATTATGCCATGGGAACAATCTTGTTGCAACATGGTAATCCCATTTGTTATCATTCTAAAAATTTTAATGGTGCTATGATTAATTATCCTACTGATGACAAGGAGTTGTATGCATTGGTGCAAAGTGTGAAAAAATGGAAACACTATTTGTTGGGAAAATAAACTATTATTCACATAGATCATCAACCATTTCAATACTTGCAATAAAAAACAAATCTACAACAAGCAAGGCACTTCAGATGGATGGGTTTTATACAAAAATTCCACTTGGTTATCAGGTATAAGAAAGGCATGTATAAAAAAGTTGCTTATATGCTTTCTAGGCCTATTGTTAGTGCTTCAATTATTCTTAAGCATAATTCTATCACGCATGAGAGCTATGTTGAACAATATGCTTTAGATGATGATTTTAAAGAGGTTTATGCAAATTTGTGTCATTCTAACCAGGTTGAGGAATTGGATTACCATATGCATGATAAGCGTTTTTATAATCTTGGCAAGCTATGTATTCCATCGGGTGAAAGATTCAACATCATAAGGGAAGCACATTCTTCTCTTATTGCTGGCCAATTTGTTGTAGGCAAGACAATGACTAATTTTCAAAGGTATTGCTATTGGCCTAAAATGAATGAAAGTTTTTTCACGATATGTAAGAGGATGTTATTTATGTGCTACAAGTAATCCTAGCAACATAAAGTTAGGATTGTATACTCCACTTCCAGTTCCTTCTCATCCTTGGGAAAGAATTTCCATGGAATTTGTAGGAGGATTACCTATGTCTAAAAATAATCATTATTATCTTTATGTTGTGGTTGATCATTTAAGAAAAATGTGTATTTTAATTACTTGTAATAATAAGGTTACAACTGAAGAAATGACACAAATGTTCTTTCAACAAGTATGGGTACATTTTGGGTTGCCCAAATCCATTATTTCTACTAGATATTCTCAATTTCTTGGGAATTTTCGGTCAAGCTTATGGGCACTCATGGACACCAACTTGAAAAAGATCACAACATTTCATCCAGAAACTGATGGTCAAACAAAAGTGATGAACAGAAAAGTATTACATATTCTTCGTGGTTATTGCAACAAACATCCTAAGCTTTGGGATGAGCGCCTACACTACATTCAACATGCTTATAACTGGGCTAAGCATTCATCGAATAAAAAATATCCATTTGAGGCATGTTTTGGTTATTTGCCAAAATATCCTTTAGATTTTATCTTTGGGAAGGATGTTTCTATTGATGGTCATTATTACATTGATAGAGAAAATAATTTCATCGAACAAATTCACTTAGTGCATCAAATGGTACAAGAACAACTGTTGGGAAAGAGCCAATCCAAGTACAAGACAAGACATGAAAAGCATCATGTTGATCAAAATTTCGAAGTTGGAGATGAAGTTTGGATTTACATTAGTAAAGAGAGGCTAAAAGGGGAAAGTAAAAAGCTAAAACCAATTAGATATGGACCTTTTAAGATTCTTGAAAAAATTGGTAACAATGCCTTCCATTTGGATTTTCCACCTTATATGAAAATGTATGCAATTGTTGATGTTGAGAATTTGAGATTGTATGAGATTAATTTGATTGATGATCAAGGAGATCATGTTGAGATTCCTTCAATAGAGGATTTCTCACCAGAATATCTTTCAGAATTGCATGAGGATACAATCCTTGACAAAAAGACAAGAACTTCAAAACGAGGGAAGGTGGAGTACCTTCGTGTTGGTCTCAAAGGAAAAAATCCAAGCAAAGAAAAATGGATTGAGGTTGGAAGGGTGAGGGAACTGTACCCTCTTCTACATATTGACTAAAAGCATCCTTTTGGAGGTCCAAAGGATTCCCAATGGGGAGGAGTGATCCAGGGGATCAAAACAATGCTAAAAAATCAAAGTGTTTGAAATTGATCGAAAATGGTTTCATTGCATAGATCTCATCCTCATGATCCAAACACATCTTGAACAGACTCAAACTAAGTTTGTATGAGGAAGTTATCGCATTTTGTCATTTTTCCCAAACATGCAAAGTTTTCTAACTGTATGTTAGAAAAACAGGACCGCGTAGCAATAAAATAAAACAAATGTAGAAATAAAACACAGAAGATACACAATACAATAGAGACACAGATATACGTGGTTCACCCAGTGTGGGCTATGTCCACCAGAGAAATTTCCAGGTCCTTCCTTTATTATTATCCAACAAATGAAGGGATACAACCCACAACAAACCCGGTGTAACTTCCTCTTCTTTCTCTCACAGTCTCCTATCTCAGAATACAATATTCGCCATGATACATAGCTGCAATAAATTTCCCTCATAAGAGAGGGTTGCCTTCTAGGGAAAAAAACCCTAACGTAACTTCTACTGTTAGATATACGACCTTATAATGAACGGTCCAGATTTACAATGAAATTACAATATACTTTTACAAGGCAATTTTTCTTTTGGGGGCTTCACCCCCGAACCCCATCCGGGGCCCTGATTTCTCCCAAACCCCCCAGGACCCTACAGAGGGGGTAACCCCTCTCTGCACTCACATACGTGTAAGAGTGTACATACTTCTGGGATGTAAATACTTCATGGGGTATAAGCACGACTGAAAACAAAATACCTCTGAATCAAGAAGATAATCAGGCTCCACAACCAACACTATACACCCCATACATGATGACGTGGAAGCTGTCTGTACAGACTGTAAAGATGACATGGTAGGGCTACTGACGAGGCAGGGTGACTGGAGAGATGGTAACGTGGACTAACCAATGGTCGACACGTAGTATGTGGAAATTGTTTGGATGGACCAATGTTTGGGTTCCATGTGTCCTACTCAGGGGATGCCACATGACACCCCCTCGTTGTGTAAAATTTTGTTGGATTCCACTAGAATCGAACCTGTGACCTCCAGATTGGGGAAAGACTTCGTGTAGTCCGGGCCACCAGCTCGCCTACAAATGTTTCTTAACCATATAGTGGCATTAAATTTATTTGAATTTTCATAATGGTTTAGTTCGGTGGGAAAAGGGTTAGGGATAAGCTCCAACCCTTGGTAGCACTCCAAAACAAACCTTACCATACGACTGGGGACACAAGGACATGGAGGTGCTAGCCGATGGGTGCGGGCAGTTAGCGCGACACCTTGGCCACATGGGCCATACGACCTAGAACTCTGTCGAAAAAGGTGCTAGCCATTCTAACGGCTTGACAAATCCACCCACAATACAGAACACATGCGGGAGCTAGGTTTGGTTACGCAGACGCTGGGTTTTTTCATAGTGGGTGCATTTTGGCGAGCAAAGAAAACAACTATAGGGGAAAAACTTCTAGGAAGGGTATTTTCTTCAATTTTTGGCCAAACTAGGTGTAGAAAGAGCGTAGTTAGGGGTTTTTGGAAATTCCGAAGCCATTGGAACCATCTATTTTGAATTCTGAGGATTGTAAAGCATTGTTTTAACAATTTTGAGAATATAATGAAAATAACCCATTGGAAGCTGGACCAGGAGATGTAGCCCAAGAGAGGAGTGAACTCCTTTATCATTTTTTCGTGTTATGTGCTTATTTTGATGGTTGTTTATAACTATTTTTGTTGTTCATTTTAATTAAAAAAACTCAATATTTTTATGTTCTTGCAACTTGATCCAATTTCCCAAGACACCTACATTTTCCACTTGCAATCTTTATACACAAACCTTTATCATTTTCAGATCACTTGTTTGAGGCATTGAGAAGAACATTCCACTCTCTTCCCAATGATTGGTTGCATGCCACATTTAATTCTTTTGTGAGATTCTTGTTTTTTCTCACGAGAATGGTAAATTAAGGGAATTGATTCCTTTATTGTAAATGGGTACCTAAAATGGCCCTTTTTTTCGGGACCCATATCGAGGATTATTTTTCGTGATGGATATTTATTGTACTTCTCATTCAACACCTTTGAGTAGTGGATTCTGTGCCACTCATATAGATAGTTTTAGGAGTGTAACCATGCATTTGTCTCCATGTACTTCTTTGTTTCATAGTCTCTTGGAGATTTCCACTTTGAAGTGTTTCTTGATTATGTTTTTTTGCATCTTTGCTGCCTTTAGCTCGTACTCCATACTCTAGCCATCGGTTGTGACATCCATTTCCAACATATTTTCCACTCAGTTTAGCATTTTGGGGGGATGATGTGTAATTCTTCCTCGAGTGATTCTTCATGCTTCACCTTTTTGTTCGACATCAACTACTTTTTAAGAGTGATCCTCGTATCGAGCACTAGTTCCTATTTTGACTCAGTGGTTGCAATGAGTAGTGAGCCATGCACTCCGATGAGATGGGTTGGTTTCCATCAGGACACTCATTATATGATGTTTTTTTCAATTGTACATGAGTACCTCATCATGATCTCTGAGTCATGACTCATTTAAGAGGATCAGTCTCGTTTCTTGAGAAGTTTGAAATTTGGATTTCTACATGGATCTTTGATGTTGTTGATAGCTTGGGGTTCTTGGTGCTCCCCCCCTCTTTAGAGTTTCAGTCATACTTCATGTTTGGAGCTTTCAACCTCCACAAGATTCATTTCTATTTTGATGGTTGATGGTGTTTTCTTCTATTTAAATCCCTTGTTCTGGTTCCTCATCACCACCTATCTTTTTGAAGAATAATTTATGTGATGGTTGTCAATGTTTTCCATTCTTGTGTCTCTGAAACCAATCCTCTTTCGTTTCAGAATTCAACCATGTTCTTTGAGGTTACTTGGCTCTCTTCTTCAGAGTTTTGTTCATACTTTCCGATTTGATATTTTAACCTCTGCAGAGCCCCTCATGCTCTTGCTTTTCAATGCATCTGTGTGGGATTAGATTCAACTCCAATGTCATTTTCAACACTAGCATTTTTCTCTCTTTTGGAGAAGAGCCTTTTCCTGCGAGACCCATATTTTTTCTTTGTTCCTCCCTATGTTTTGATTATGGGGGGGTGTTGGTGTGTTTGTTTAGATTGTATATATTTCTAAACACATGACAACTCTGTGAATTAAGCTTACATAGATTCTTTCAACTGCCCATCTAATCTTAGGTTTTTGTTGGGCCTATTGAGGAGCTCTCCTTGTAATTATTCATTTGATAAACACAAATTATGCAGATGATTTATAATATGTGTTGATCCTCATATATCCACACATATTAAACATAAGATAAATAGGTGTACACTGTGTCCATATTTAATACATTTTTTTTTACCTTCATTTAACCATTACCAAAAAACTTTGAAAGTTCACTATCACTAATCTAAATGCACCCCCTCAATCCTTACATTAATTATTGAAGATATAAATTTGCATTCAGTAAATCAACCTTTGTTATGCATGGAGACGAACTACATAAAAAAACTCATTTGTCATCAACCAAGAATCTGACCACATGGTTGCGAGTCGAATCCACCCCATTAGGTTCGTTTCTATCATTTTCTCATTCACAAGAATGTAGGGCTCACTCGATATAGGGATGGTGTTATTATATTGGTGCTCTACAACCTAGTATAGGAGAGATGCTATCAGATTGGTGTTATGCTAGATAAAGTTACATTAAAAAAAATTAAGTCTTCTCAATTAAAAAATATAACAGTAATAAAAATAAAGTAGGCCCAATTAAAATAAAACAATTACACTAATCATTACATATTACATACACATATATACTACATACTTACATATTACAACATAAAAAATATTAACTCCTTCATATTAAATGATAATAAAAAAATTACACCTTGATAAATTTGATCTCTTTATGTGCTTGATAGATCCTGATTTAAGATGGATCTACACTGGTTTATGATCTTTTGAAATTTTGTATTGCAACACACTTAGTACTTTCCATACAGGTTATTATTGTAAATATGAATTTTCACCCCAGTTTTTGTTTTGATATCACTTTATGACATATCTAACCACCTCTATAACACTATTGAAGTGATAAGTATTTCAAACTTCCATACACAAACTAAAAATTAAGTCTAATACCATTTTGTTTATCCATATCTAATTGGGCTGAAATCCACCTTATAAAGCTCCCATACCTTAAGTACAATTATGTTATGAAAGGTTTTATGTGTGTAAACAAAGCAATGCAACTTATACACATTCAAATATTTTATGCATGATTACATATGCATATTTATGCATATAATATAACACCATTCAATTAATAACATAAACAACATTAAACCACCCTTGAGATGAGGCTATGAGTCCACACGATGAACTATTCCTATGGATTTCTCTAATCCTCTCACATAGCCCAATTTCCCAACACTTCATAGTTTGGAAACTCTCACAGAAATTCCAATTCCACTAGCTCGCTTTCCCCTTTATCCTTCACAATTCAATGAATTGGATACCCTTATTTTCTTTGCAATCCCTCATTATATCCACTTCCATTTTTTTCTCCAACATAGACTTGCCAGGAAAGATCTCTGCTAGGAATCACATGGATTCTCAACTATCACTAATTCCTTTCAATGCCATTAATTTCTCATGCACAAAGGTATAATTTTTCTTCATGGTTTATATAATATCCATGCCTAGCATTTTGTTACAATCATAGTATGGCATGTTATCTTACAAACAAGGTTTTCCCTATAATGATTGGAAAAGAACCCCAAAATAACTAAAAGCCGTGAATTATATTTGCATGCTA
>SNQJ01S0036071.1:37333-55055 GCA_010110895.2 Picea sitchensis | reverse complement strand
GGAGCCTACATAAATTTTTATTATTTTTTATTGTATTTTAATGTTTTATTATTATTATGTTAATGCATTATGTTACATGAACATCTCTTCCATACTGGGTTGTAGAGTGCCTCTCAGTGCAATTATAGCAAATTTCTAACATAATATAATAATATTGAGTTCAAATCCAAAGGGAGGTAGGGTATGGATACCTTCGTAGACTTTACCAGTCAAATCGTTGGGCAGAGATATTTCAAAGATATTGAACATATCCTGGGATGATCTCACCAAGATATTAAATAAGTCAAGGTGTACATATGGTTAAATATTTTCAAATATAAACATGACACATAATCATCCTTGACTTTAATATGTCCAAATTTCGAATTCAACAAGCATGTTTTTTCTTATAAGACCCATTTTAGCCCTAAATTTCCTATAATATGGGAAGCAATTTTAGTGATGGATGCAACAATTCTATGGAGTGGTTTTGTGAATATGAAAAATATAATGGAGGTGAAATTTTCTTTGGAGATGAATTGAAATCCAGAATCACAAGACATGAAAGATTTAAGTTTCTACTAAAAGATTGAAGGATTAGAACACTCCCTGGATTTTTGCACATTCCAAAGACAGATAGAAAATTGATATATGTTTAAGAAGAATGAGTGATATAGGTGTATAGACCAGGATTGAAGAGGAAACTTGCAAAATGGTTTGAGGATAAATGGTGTTTATGGGGGGATTTTGGAATGGAACTCTATACAAGCTGTTAGGAAGAACTATCACTTATGCATGCATCAATTCTGTTGTTCCAGAGGACGGAAATGAATAAGACAAAACCCATACTTTTTTTTGGAGGAAAGAGAATGTCCAGACATCAAATATTGGGACATGTTGGAGAGAAGGAATTTCGATCATTACATGGTAAAGGTATGGTTGAATGTATGTTTGATTGCACTCTAGATTTCAATTTCTGTGAACGTTGCATATATGGTAAACAAAATTGGGTAAGATTCTCATCTAGCACTATAAGAGAAAATATGATTTTAAAGTTGACACATAGTGATTTGTTTTGACATGTGAATTATGTGTTTTGATTTATGTATTATGTTTCATTCATAGAAGTTTTTTTTCAAGATTCATATGAACTTTTTTTCTCCGAAAGAAATTTGAGGTCTTTGATAAATTTAAAGAGTTTAAGGCTCTTGTAGAGAAGCATACAGAGAATAAACTAAAAGCGTTGAGAACATATAATGGTGGAGAGTTATAGGGAATTGAATTCAAGGATTTATGTAAGAAGTGTGGAATAGAAGGGAAAATGACTATTTCATACACAACTCAATAGAATGGTGTTGTAGAAAGAATGAATAGGACGTCGATGAAAAATGCAAGGAGCATGCTTAGTGGTGTTGGGTTAGGATATAAATTTTGAGTAGAAGCAGTTGATATTGCATGTTACTTGGTAAATAGATCACCCTTATCGACATTGGTGCATGAGGCATGGGCTAGTAAGAAATTCTCTCTTAAACATCTCACAGTTGATGTATCACTTGATACACTTGATACATCCTCTAGAACATGTTGGAAGGGGAAACCACGTAATATTAAAAGCTAAGAAAAATGTTTTTCCTTGAGAAATGGTCATCTTAACGAAATTTTGGAAGATCAATGCTCCCCTGCTCATATGTAGGGAGCACTAACGCTGCCTGTCCATCTAGCAGGAAGCATTGCAACACTCTGTTGCCAGTTTTGAGGGAGCGTCGATTGGTTGAGAGAATAATGGGAAGAAATCCTCCTTATCTCTAAAGGAAAATAGAGATGATCTGAGTTGGTTTGGCTCGAATCCAAGCTTTAGGCTGTATCTAAGGGAGATGACACAACTAATGGAGTCATATCCTCAACATATTCCAAATATAACTAAGGTGGTTGAGCCTCTCAAAGATTATGAAAGAAGGCATTATCATGGTGAAGAGGAGGAGAATAATCAGAAAAAAGTTTTGTCATTTTGACCATGGATATTTCGAGCAAGGGCTTGGAAAAGGAGGACTTGGGGAGGTTGCTGCAATTGCATATAGAGATTTTAAGTTCCTTGTAATGTTCTCATTATTATATGCTTGGCCTATTTCCTTCAAGTTTGTGTATGGTTGCATATACTTGTCTATTATTGATAAATTTAGTTTAAACTAATCTTGGTAGGAAGTCTATGTTGTCTTTGTTGTCTATTGGATTGCATATATTATTAAGGAGCTTGAAGATCAAGTTCATCTTGGATTAAGAAAGGACAAGCTTCAGAGAAAGGTACATCACACTTTCTTCGTATTTTTTGTTTGACTAGTTTAAATACATTTAAAGGAATGTTAGTGTCCAATGTTAGCATCTTTCTGTCTTGGTAGTAGGGGTCTATAACCGAAGAGGATATTCACCTGTCCATAGGGGAATTTTCCTACAACAAAAATTGGCGATTCCACTGGGGACCAAAGATTTCAGTTTTGGTTTCTTTCCTTGGTTTTGTGTTTGATTTTTTCTCATATTCAGATCCTGCTTGATGTATTTTCTCTTCTATACATATGTTGTCATTGCTGAAGTTGTCTCACATAGATTGTTGATCAAACTTCCCGAGTTTTTCATTGTCTGGGTTGTTCCAATTTTTTTCTCAGAAACTCGTGCCCTCTCCAGTTACAGACAGAGCGCTGATTTCCTAATCGAATCTCCCCTATAGTGTGTTAGGGACCGCTATAGCGCTCTGGTGCTATTATATCTAGAGCACTGATTTTTCCCCATCTTGAAAAATTGCTGAGTGCCTTTGTACTGGGTGTGATTTTTGGGCATTTCCTTTGAAATCAAAACTTGTTTTATCAATTTATGTCTTCTTTCAGACCTGCAACTTGCTTCTTTTAAAACCTTTTATTTTTGATTGGTTTTTGTTGTACTTCCTTGTCACGAAATCGCCCTTTTTCTTCAGATTTTGGGTTCATTTTGATACTTTTTTGTTCATCTAATCGATTAAAGATATTTGCAAGGAAACTCGGGGATATCTTTACTGTTTTAATTGGTCTCTAATATTCATATATTTCCAGAATTTTCTTAAGTGTGTTTTGTTGTTTTTGGTGTTCTTGTTGGAAACTTTAGTTTGTTTTTTCCTCTTATTGACTATTGTGAGAGTGCATTTTGTTTGTGTAATTCTTTCTTCCCATTGTCTAAATCTGCAATAGTGAAATTATTTTTATTATTGACATAAGAAGCATTAAACCAAATCAATTCACATTCATAATCAAATGGAAGGATACTTTTTATGATTGGTTTTTGGATACCGGAAACAATTTCTTTATAATTTAGCATTGAAATGGATTCTCATTGAAAACAAATTGCATTAAATTTTTGCATTCTTGTGTTTGGTAGTGAAAGAAAGAAAACTCTTCTCCTTCCCGTAAATAGAAGTTCATCGAAATAAACATTTTCTTATCATTCTTTTACTTCTTTGGGATTTGAGTCACAACATCATTAATTTCACTCTCATTCACGTCTGTGTAAAGAACAACCACTAAAATCATTTCTAATTAAAAATCGATCTAGAAATTTTTTCTTTTTAGATTCTTCCACCAACATTAGATTAGGACTAACGCTCTAGACTAAGTTGTGAGAATAAATATCCAAAGCATTCAAGACAAACTTAGCATCTTGCGATAGGGAGAGTAAATCCAATTTTTCGTATAAGCAGAGCTGGGATCCCCCTCTCACACAGGGGTTATGCATGAGGTAGCATTCGGGAGAGAAACTAAGATTACACCTCTGAGGCTTAACCGTTCATAGTAGTAAGATCGTATTTTGGGGGTTCTTCTTGAGGTTCAACTGTCTTCATTTGGTGTCATTTCTTTGTGAATTCTGAATCCATTCAGGGTCCTCTGGAGTTCTACTAGTCCACTTGTCCTCAGTTCTCTTGAAGGATTTCAGACTTGTTATCCTGCCCATATGTTCAGACTGGACTGCCAACTGTACCCTCCCAGAGGCTGACTTTAAGTTGGTGTCCTTAGTAGCCATAATATTTAGGATCCTCACACAAGGTGACAATGAAGGTAAGTCTTCACTGTACCTGAAAAAAACGTAGGTCAAACTCACTCGGGCTCCTTGGAGGGTAAATCCATGATTATTGTGTGGAAGATTGCATTAAGGTGTAAGTCCATTAAGTAGGTCACCAACGTAACTGATCCACCTGCTTATACCCTATCCTCTTCTCAATTGGATCACACAATGTTGGGTTTCATCACCAACTAGTACGATCATTGAGAGAAGGTATTGTTTGCTTGTTGGTTCTTCTAGATTTTTAGCGAGTGTTGTTTATTTACTCATTTATTTTTCAAGATTGAGAATGTAGACGATAAAGGTATTTGTAGACCACATAGAATTCAATGGCTTCCTCCAAAAGGCTACAAACCCTTATATCCTAATTCACCTGAAGATTTTTATCATGAAGAGGTAGAAAATAATTCAGATGCTGGGAGTGTTGTTACTCCTTTATTAGAAAATCCCGAAAGCGCCTTGGTTACGATTGAGGATCCCATTCCTCTTATTACCCTTGTGTCACAAGTTCCTATCGAGACACTCCTTATTCGATTGGACTCGTTAGGTAACATCATAGAAGAAGAGTGTCCTCGTCTTCCATTGAGGCCATACACTGAGACACCGATGGAAAACACACAACAAGATTATAATTATGAGTACATGAATCCTGTCCAGTCTGATGACATGGTAAATACACAATAGAAACCTATTCGTTCCATATGGAGAACTCCATCGGGACGTGATATTTACAAAAAAATCAATTTTAGTCGACCATCTCTTGACCCTCTTACCTCTGCTGGTGCCGATGCAGGACTGTCAGGTCAGACTATTTACCATCCCATCGAACAAGTAGTCTATCCTACAGTTACATCAGTGCAAGTCCAAAGTAATGCCAGATTCGTAATTCCTAGTCATACACAAGGTAATTTTATAGTTACGCCTACTACACCATATCTTCAACCTACAACTCCTTATGTTCCTCAGAATCCTGTTGAAACACCTATACATCACTGAATGCAGAACCCTTCCATACACACACACTCAACTGCGGAACAAATCTTGACTGGGGGGAAACCATTGTCTAGTGGAATTGTCCCTCCTGGGGGACAGTCACCCTTACACATACCCATTGGGGGGAAAACCCCTTTTATTGGTCAAACCCTGGTTCTCACTCAAGCTATGGTAGGAGGGACAACCCCATTTTTCTGGAAACCCTTCACAATATTGGGGACCACCCCAAGGAGGTACATTTCATCAACCTTATCAAGGAGGGCCATCATACCCTAACCCATAAGGAGGAGTACCAAATCCTATTCCTTTTGGATTATATTCTGAACAAACTTTTATGGGTTTCCCGAATCCCACTTGGGGTCCTCAAGAACAACAACCCGATCCTTCTGAAGGGTCAACTAGCTACCCTCCGTAAGGAAAAAATGTCTACCCCCCCTCAAGGGAAAACTGTTTATCCACCACAACCTAATAAAATGACCTATCCTCCCATGGGATACAATGTTTATCCTCCCCATAACCAACTGGGTTTCACTCCTTTCATGAACGTTCCTCAACAACAACCGAATCCTGCCTATACTGGCCAACAACATCCGTATATAGGAGGGCCTACTGGATACAATTATCCACCTCAACCAGTTTATGGCCCTACTGCTGTCCCTATGCCGCACCAGTATCATCCTTAGGTTAACTGACAACTACCATTCCTAGCCACGCTGGATCTACCATATTTATCTTAGTTGACAAATGATCTCATACTACATTTTCCTTTCTGGTCGATAATTCCTGTTAAATTACCTTCTGACATCCCCAAATTTGACAATAAACTTGGAGAAGACCCGAACAACCATGTTATGAAATTTCATCTATGGTGTTCATCAAACTCACTGATGGATGATTCTATCCAGTTGCATCTTTTTCAATGCACACTCACGAGCTCAACAACCAAATGGTACATTGAACTCCAATGTGGTACTTTTCAAGATTTCAACTCCTTGGCCATGGATTTTATCACACATTTTCAATTACCCATCCGTTACGAGACTAGTATAGAACTCTTGAATTCACTTCTTCAAACGAACTCCATAGATATCTATGATCATATTCATGAGTGGAGATGACATCGAAGGTTGATCAAAGTGATCATTCCTGACCAATTGTTGGAAGAATGGTTTACTAAATCTCTTTTACCCCCAATTTCTCATGACGTCGCCATGGGAGGTGTTGTCACTGAGGAGGAAGCCATTTCTTGCACTCAGTATCTGGATTTGGTTTATTACCAATACGGTACATTGTATGAGTTGATACCAAATTCTCTCCGTATGTCCATCGATCCATCCAAACCATCTTCCATGGCTCATGCACATGGAATTATCGGTGCCGTCAAAACACAATATTCATCACAGTCAACCAGCTTGACTAATCACTCTGTTACTATGCCCATCACCAGTTTGACCTCACTCTCATCTAACTCCCCCCCGAATCAAATCTTTGAGGTGAATGTAGTTCAATCTGCCTCTTCACAACAATCCAAGGGAAAGAAGAAAACGAAAAATAAACCCAAAAATAACAACAACAATAATAAAAATCCAAAAACACCAACTGAACCTCCTACTCCTGAGAAATAACCAAAGAGAAAACCAAAATTTCCGTGTCTCATTTGTGGTGATGATCATTACACCTGAGACTGTCCTCATTGCTACGAAGTTGAAATTTTTTTCAAAGGGAATTCCCAACTAGATGTGTTGACACAACCTTTCCCTTAGCATTAGTCCATGGTTGCGCAAGCCCCTGCTCCTCTGGTAGGGGGAAATCCCAGTCATCCTCCTAGTGAGGAAGCCTCTTTGAGTGCCCATACTTATATTTTTAATGGGATTGATTTAACCACTCACACTACAACATTTCACATGCCAACTAAACCTGATAAAGAGAAGGTCACTAACGATACTACATCGGATCCACCTCCTCCCACCGTTACTCCTCATTCTGGACCACCTCATATTGAGAAAACTAATTTTGACTCTATTTTACGCCCTCCCAAGAGCACTATTCAAAAATTAAATTTTAATCCTAGTTCACATGCCAGCTAAAACTACAACATCATTGAAGATTTGGCTCAAGCATCGTGTTCTATGTTTTCTCTCGAAGTTCTACAACATTGTCAAAGTAAACATAGAACACTCTTGGCCACCATCGACATGATCGATCCCGAGTCATCAAATAATATCACGTTTAATCTTGATAACTTCAAGTCACGACTTTCTCACCAACTTTATTTTCAAATCAGTGTTGTTGTTCATAATCGACACATTCATCGTACCATACCGGATGAGGGAGCTTCCACTTGTGTCATGTCATTAGCTTGTTGGAAAGGGTTTAAAGAATCTACGCTTAATCAATCCTCTACAATGTTATGAGAATTCAATGGGCGAGTTTTCATCCTCATGGACTCTTGCAATCCTTAGCTGTTCAATTGGGAGGTAAGACTATATCTATCGATGTATAGGTAGTCAATGATCCCCTTGATTACAACTTGTTGTTAGGAAGAAGTTGGTTTTATGCCATGAATTCTGTCGTTTCATCAGTGTTTCGATGTGTTCAATTCCCTTGTCAAGGAAAATTTGTCAGTATCGATCAGTTAGATTACTGTACCCATGAAACTCACACTCCTGCAACCAACAATATTTATTTCTTGGGAGACACTAAAATCACTTACGAAAGTGTAGGTGTAGGTATTTTAAAAGACTCTTCCCTTATGGGTACCTTCCCTACAACACTTCCTCCCACCTCGCAACATATTACCACGATCAATATGATATTGAATGTGGCATATCAATATTATGAATCATCTGATCCTTCGGTTGTGCCTAGTCCTTTGGAATTCGATGCACTAGGTGACACTATGCCACTTAGTCCTGTTGAGGCTTCATACAATGCCATCCAATCCAACTCTCCCTCACTGCTCGACCAACATCTGTTGCTATCCAACACTTAATCATTTCCATCTTGGTTGGATTCCCTATCCTCTACTTTCAATTGCATCCTACATATTTTTCCATTAGAAAAATCCATTATGGAAATGATTATTATCAAAGAGGTACCTTGGGATGATAACCATCATTGTTCATATTTTCTTCCTAGTTTAGATGAAAATGAGAAAGATATAAACTCTATCTTTCCTGATGGTGTTGTCGATTCTCCCCAATCTCCCATACTTACCTAGAACACTATTTCCGAGGGGAATTTGGGAAACATATCTTCTACGATCGCTATCAACATATCAATCAAAGAAGGTATCATGTAACACTTTCATCTCATGACCAATTTCTTGCCCGAGGAAGTGGAAAATTATACCACTTTGTTCAAATAATTCTGCGACATTTTCACTTGGAGTTACGAAGAAATGCCAGGGATCAATTCGTCGACTGTTATGCATGAGATAAAAACTTACCCAAGTTTTAAACCTATACGACAAAAACTTCACCCGATTCATCCTAATAAAACCACGACTATAAAGGAAGAAGTTGAAAAACTGTCGAAGTGTGGTTTTATTTATCCTGTCCCCTTGACAGAATGGGTTTCTAACATCATTCCAGTCGTTAAGAAATAAGGGACCATTAATGCCTGTGTATATTATAGGTATCTCAATAAGGCTTTTCCCAAAGACAATTACCCTACACCCTTTATCAACCAAATCATCGATAATTGCGCTGGAAACATGATATTTTACTTCATGGATGGTTTCTCAGGGTATAATGAGATCGATATTTTGCCGAATGATCAACATAAGACAAACTTCATCTGCCCTTGGGGGACATTTTCGTATAGGAAGCTACCTTTTGGTATTAAAAATGTTGGAGCTACTTTCCGGCGGGCCATGTCGTATGCTTTCCATGATATCAAACATATTGTGGAACCTTACCTTGATGATTTACCCACTCATTTGTCTAATCGAAGAGACCATCTTGGTCATTTACGAGCCATCTTTCTTCGATGTCGGTTTTACCATGTCTATTTGAACCCTCACAAATGCATCTTCAGGGTCGAATAAAGTTGACTCCTTGGATTCTTCGTCTCCAAAGATGGGATTAGGGTGGATCCCTTAAAAGTAAAATCTATTCTCACTTTACCCCTTCCCAACAATCTAACCCAACTACAAAGTTTGCAAGGGAAAGAAAACTTTCTTCGTCGTTTCATCTGTAATTATGCCAAACTCACTAAAGGATTTATGAGATTGTTGCACAAAGACACTCCTTTCATCTGGGATGACACTGCTCAACGCTCTTTCAATTCTCTTAAGAATGCATTAACACACACACCTCCCTTGCACCCCCCATATTATGCACGAGACTATATCCTTTATTTGGCTGACTCTACTTCCACTATTTTCATGGTGTTAGTTCAAGAGTATATTAACGGTGATGAACATGTAATCTACTATCCGAGTAAGAGTCTATCTAGTCTCGAGCTCCGATATTCACATGTTGAAAAGTTGGCTCTGGCTGTAGTCATTTCCGTCCAGAAATTTCACCACTACATCCTGTTACGCACTACCACGATCATCGCGGACTCGAACCCCATGTACCATATATTAACACATAAATTCCTTGGGGGAAAATATTCCAAATGGATCGTCATTCTTCAAGAATTCAATCTCAAGTTTTACAAATCAAAAGATAAAAAATCATTGGTTTTTGCGGAACTAATCTGTGATCTTCCCTATACTGATGAGGATACAGAGCCCAGTGATTATCTTCTCGATGAATCTATGTTCCTCATTAGCACATTAGACCCTTTGTATGGAGATATTCTTCTCTATCTCCAAACCCAACGTTTCCAGCCTGATATTTCACGTGATGAACGTCATCATATCTGCCACCATTCTAAATGTTTCCTTATCATCGACGACACTTTGTATCATCGTGGTATTGATACTATTCTATGATGTTGTTTACCCCATGATGAGGATGAACGTGTTTTGAATGAATGTCACCTTGGATATTGTGGTGGTCATCTTTCTGGGATGGCTATAACCCATAAAATCTTACGTGTCGTTTATTTTTTTCCTTTTATCTTCAAATATTGTATCGAGGCTGTCAAACAATTCCCACCCTATCAAGATTTTTAGAAAAAAGGCATGTACCCACCCTGCTCCGTTGCATCCCATTTTTTCCGTCGGCCCCTTTGCAAAATGGGGCATTGATTTTATGCAATGTAAGCCTACCTCAGCCGGGGGACACGGTTATATCATTGTTTTCTTTGATTATTTCACTAAATGGGTCGAGGCTATGCCTACATTTTTGAAATATGGCTGTACTGCAACACTCTTTATTTTTAACCAAATCATCACTTGCTTTGGTGTCCCACAAGACATTGTCACTGATCATTGCTCACATTTCCAGAACCATATGATGAGTGAGTTGCACGTCAAGTTGGGTTTTCATCATGAAAACTCATCCCCCTACTATCCTCAAGAAAACAAACAATTTGAAGCTATCAACAAAGTCCTCTTGGTACCTACAACTTTCCTCCACACTTTGGGCCTACCACACTTCAATGAAAACTGCAATTGGATTCACTCCATTCCATTTGGTATATGGAATAGAAGCTGTGTTACTAATCGAGTGTGAGATCCCGTCATTCAAATTCACCGTGGAACTCCTACCTCATACCTCTGTTGAAGAGGAACGATTCCTGTCTTTAACCAAGTTGGATGAAACACGCCGCGATGCTTCTCTTGTTAATGAGACATATAAAAAATGAATGAAGAGTCAATATGACAAATTCGTTCAGCCTCGTGCTTTTGTAGAGGGAGACTTGGTCCTAGTTTATGACCAAGATCACGATAAGTTGGGGACAAGAAAGTTAGAACCTCTGTGGCATGGACCTTATATCATAAAACATGTATTACATAGAGACACCTACAAGTTAGTTGATTACGATGGAATATCTCTTGGTGAGCCTTGAAATGGGATTTACCTCAAGAAGTAATATGCATAGAACATCTGCCATGAGTGCTTTGTACACTATTTTACTATATACTTTTGATTTGGTGTGTCTTTTCTCTTGCGTGCACGGGTTTTGTCTTATATGCTTATACTTTGTCTTGTGATTTCATGCACAAATGACATCTCCCTTTCCCATCTTTTTTGGGTTCGTGAATGGCGCTAGTCGACACACCCAAAACGTTTCTTCTGTAGCTTGGCTCATTTACCACTCTGGTGAGTTGGTGAGTTCAGGAGGAATTTTCCTGGGATCGACAACCAATAACATGCCAGAATATCATGCCATCATTAGACTCTTAACTAAATCTTCCTCTCTAGGTATAACTAATTTGATTATTAACCTAGATTCTCAACTCGTGGTCTGTTAGCTTAATCAAGATTACGCCGTTCACAACCCTGTCTTACTACGTCTCCACCTAAGAGTTCTTTGTCTCAAAATATCAATTGAATTTATACAAAACATACATATATTGAGAGAACTCAATACAATGTTGGATTTGTTAGCTAATTACATATTGGATCGATATCTTGCGCATAGATAAAACATTTGTAAAAAACATGAATCACATGTACACAAAAATATCACATAAGATAAAATACAACATCGATAAACACCAAAAAACTCACATATATATATATATATATATATATATAGATGCATAATAGAAAAAGTTTGTTTTAAAATACATCGTCAAAAGGTACATGATAGGGGAAAAAGTTTGGGCCTTCATTCCCATGAAGTCATCATAAAAGACTACAAAAGCTGTTGAGGATCCTAGTCATCCTCCTATATCACGTTGTGCTCTGTGAAGCACACTACTGCACGAGCCAGTTGACGAAGTAAGTGGTTAATACTCTCAGGAATTCCAACTGTGTGTCTCTATAAATGGAGAGGCACATCTTGCCTCCTGAGATGTGGGACACCCATGGGAAAACCTCATAGGTTCCTCTCAACCTCTTGAAGTCCTCCCACCACAACCTCATCCTCTACTGCTACCTGTGTGTCTCCACAATGCCCCTATATTGACATCCCCGCCGAACGTAATGCGCCTCTGTCTACATGATGAAACAAAAATATCTTTAGATCCCTCATTGTACACATCAAAAAACAATATAAAATACAAAAAAAAAAAATACATGTCAAGTTTTAGTTTCGTACCTAACACATCCCACTGAATGACCTCTAGGAGCACCAAGTCTGCACTACCTGGAAATTCCACTCCAGTATAAGCAAAATCCTCGATAAAAACTAGTTGTCTCCTCCACCAAGAGAAGAAATCAACTATAAATCTAAATGACGAGGGATCATTCCCCCAATATTGGGGATAGACTAGTCCATCTCTCTATCCGTGGCTCAGTCGTAGGATGCGCTATCAATGAAACCTGTGGCTGCATCTGGGAATTCGCTCCAAGAAGAACAAAACTAGAAAAGAGCCATATCCAAACTAGTTTTGTCTACCTGTCCTGCACTTCGATAACTGTTTCTTAACATTTCAAAGAAACCCTGCGCTCTAGTTAAACAACCTATGCTCTACACATTGTAAAGAATATGACATTTGTGATTTAAAATATAGATGAGTGCTAGTACTACCTGCCAATTTGGTGATGGCGAATATAATTGATTGAAGTGCCAAGTCCCTTACATATTTGATCATGATTCGTCCACCTACCAATTGCAATCCTGGTATACAGTACTCAACAACATCTGCCTTAGTTGGCTGAGGTGTTTCCCAGTGTCCGGACAAGAGGATATGAGCCCCCCTCCTTGAGAGCCTTGTCAAAAAGTAGACATCATCAAACTCCATATCAAGCATGTTTGGCCCAATGAAAAATGTTTATTCGACATCATCCCACAAACCGATCAAGTACTCAAGTAGTAATACTTCTTTACTAATGTTCTGGAGCTTAAAATACTTGAGTAGACCGCAATTTCACAAAGATTCCCTTGCTTGAGGGATTTGTAAAGAAACAATGTCATCGAACTCGTGTTTACGTTCTTTCCACTCTATCATGGCTAATTGACTAGTGAAATCTACAAATACAACCATTTAAACATCTTTAGTCAACTTTTTATGGAAGAAAATTATGTCTTTTTAGCCCAAAATACAAAAATATTTTTAGTTCTGTGCCAGAGCTCCCTTACATCTGCCCACAGAGAGATATCGCTCCCTAGGAATGTGCACTAGGGTGCTAAATTCACGATCGATGCTCCTCTCATCCTTTTGAGGGAGAATTGATCTGGTTCAACACCTAGGGATTCTGAAGGAGCCCAGAACACCCAAAATATAAGCTAAAACACAAATTAAACCATAAAAAATGATTGGAAAGGCAAGATGACCAACCTAGTCCAGAAAAAACATAAAATGGTCAACTGCAACTCCTGTACTCACAGCTCGAAAATTGCCTCCCAAAGGTGGAAAACTCCAAATATGGAAGAATTTGGTAAATCAAATTCTTAACCTATTTCACTATTTGATAGGTTTGGTTTTTTCTATTTCTCACTAATATAAAGTTTTTTTTTTGGGTTTTTAATCTTTTTTGAGGAGTTACTAATGCTTTGGGCCCATAACTGTCTATATTTACAGGTTTTTAAGCAACATCTTTTTGACAACCTTGTGACACTGACGAGCATAATATTTATTCTTTCTCGCGCTTGAAAAAACATGAGAATGTAATCGAGTAGACTTTTATCACATTTTCAGACTCATAAAGGTTACACAAAAAAGGAACCCCCTGAAGTGATATTTGAATCTCTTTTCAGACTCTCTAAATATGAAAATATCACCAAGTGATCTTGCGTCCTTTCACACTCATTAAAAGGTCTTGAAAGGGCATCTCCCGAGTAGCAGTTTATCTCTTTTTCGGACTTCAGAGACTAAAATTATGAAAAAGGACAACCCTGAAGTTTCCTTTAAGTTATTTTCATATTCTGTAAATATGAAAAACCACCGAGTTTTCCTTCTCTAGACTCGCTAAAATCACACATTGAAGGGACCAAACCCTTACTTCTTCTAGTTCATTAAACAAAGGAAGAGGGACTTACCAAAGGTAAGTTATATCGAGCATGTGTTATTCTCCTCGTGATCATAAAAAAAAAAAAGAGATACTCATCTATCTGTATGGGGGAAAAAATTTAAGGAAGTAAGTCAAGTTGTATTTTAGAATTCTTACAAGTCACTCTTGCAGTCACCCTTGAAAATGACACTTGTTTTCGTCTGCATTTTGAACACTTCGATAATCTGCTAAACCTATGCACTAAACCAATCCTATGAGTCTTTTCACTCCTTTGGGTCATCCGACGAATGTCACAGCGTCCGCTACATTATGTTTTGGTCCATGTTATGTTTATGCTGCCAAGTCATGTCATGCGTCAGTGTTCAAAGGAAGTATCCTCCTCGAGAGTCAACCATCGCAAATTTCTAGTTTCAATACCCGTGTCAGTCCATATTCATTCAATTCAACATCTTAAATCTCTTTCTTATGTCAGTTTCATGTCGATGATGGGGGATACATCAAGGAACTCCTTCGACGAGTAATTTCCTGTTGACTTCAACACATCATTCAAGAATTAGAATTAGAAACTAGTTAGTACCTTGAGACCTGCATGCCTCAATGGAAGGCCTCCTCACCTCCGATAGTATGTGTACATATTTGACCTCTTATTGGATTATTCCATGAATGTTCGACTTGTACTAGGGCACCTTGTGAGTCATTGACATCACTGGTTATTTCTCTCGCACTTGTTAACAGTTTACCTCAATGACCGGTAATCAAGTGGTTTCTACCATGTTCGACATCAAAACATCTATTCACATGACTAGATTTGTACCACATCGGTATTGGGACGAAGAACCTGGGTTGAGCATTCACTCTGTTATCTGATTTCCCTAGGCTGCGAAGGAGATTATTTGAGCATGCTGATATATATATATACTGTCACATAGATCCACATTGTCTTAGTCTGTGGCTATGTTTTATCATCTCTTAGCTCCACTGTGTATTTCTTGTGGATGCGATCAGTTCATGTCATGGAGGTATAGATCCACGTTGTATCTTTGGTGGCTATACCCTTCGTTAGTATCATCATGGATCCGCAATATATTTGTTGGTGGCCATACTTTAAGTTTTTTGTTACTCAAGCATATGTATGCCTTCCATGGGTTTTAAACACATGATAACATTTGTTTGATGGTTGTTTGCAGCTTATACCAGGTTCTCCGACTCCATACCCTTGCTTCAAAAATATACAAAGTGTTTCATTCATCATATTCCATCTTCTGAATTGACACTTTGGGGGCAAATCTGTTACATGTCAAATTCCTCACTTCGATAATGTCATATTATCATTGTCACAAGTGTCTCACTTTTGTCACAAGTGTCATAAATGTCACATTTTTGTTCTGCATATGTCGCATTGCGAACGACACCATGGGAACACTTGATACATCCTCTAGAACATGTTGGAAGGGGAAACCACATCATTTGACAAACTAAACAAAATGTTTTTCCTTGAGAAATGGTCATCTTAACAAACTTTTGGAAGACCAACGCCCCCCTTCTCATATGCAGGGAGCGCTAGTGATCCCCGTCCATCTAGCAGGGAGCGTTGCAATGCTTTGTTTTCATTTTTGATGGAGCACAGATTGGTTGAGAGAATCATGGGAATAAATCCCCCTTACCTCCAAATACAACTAGAGATGATTCGAATTGGTTTGGCTCGAATCCAATATTTAGGCTACATCTAAGAGAGATGCCACAACTGATGGAGTCATATCCTCAACTTATTCCAAATATAACTAAGGTGGTTGAGCCTCTCAAAGTCTATAAAAGTACACATTCTCATGGTGAAGAGGAGGAGAATAATCAACAAAAAGTATTATCATTTTGATCATGGATCTTTCAACCAAGGGCTTGGACAAGGAGGAATTGGAGAGGTTGTTGCAACTACATATACAGATTGTAAGTTCCTTGTAATGTTCTCATTAATATATGCTTGGCCTATTTCCTTCAAGTTTGTGTATGGTTGCACATACTTTTCTAGTATTGATAAATTTAGTTTAAACTAATCTTGGTAGAGTAAGAAGTTTGTGTTGTCTTTTCTATCTATTAGATTGCAGAAATCATTAAGGAGCTTGAAGATCAAGTTTGGCTTGGATTAAGCAAGGAAAATCTTAAGAAAAAGGTACATCATACTTTCTTCCTCTTTTCCCTTTGACTAGTTTAACTACATTTAAAGGAATGTAGTGTCCAATGCTAGCATATTTCTGTCTTGGTAGTAGGGGTCTAGAATCCAAGAGGATATTCACCTATCCGCAAGGGAACTTTCCTACAACAACAATGATCTTTCATAGGCCATGTCTTAAGGTTGTCATCTCAAGGAGGTTATTCAATCGTTGTCCTAAAAGTTGCATATGTGTTGTTTGGTAATGCATTAGGTTTTCTTGTGAATCTTTTTGCTTCCCTAACTCTCCCACACTTATCTCTTTCCCACATTCTTCACTTCTTCCTTCAACTCTGTATGCTTCCTGAGAGTTTTCCCCTTTTTCGAGTTTAGAGATTGTAGGTTCATATGCCCCATTCTCATTTTTGTTTCTTAGGAAGTTTGTTGGGTAATACTTTGGGCGTTCATATTTTTCCTCAGGCCTTATGTGAACCTTTCCAACATATTCAAGGTTAGCGCCTTTAATCGGTGAGAATACTCTCTTAACCATTCGATATTTTCCTGTAACTTTTTGGGTTGTTTAACTTATTAAATTGTCTTGCGTTGTACCCTTCGAAATGATAACGGTTTGTAGTTGGAATGAATCTAAATTCTCCAATCATATCTCTTGTCGAATTCTTGTTATTACATATATGTTTTCTATTATGCATTGAATGTAAGATTTATGTTAGGTCGCAATATTTTTTCTTCTATATATGCTTCGAGGGGGTGACGCCTTATCCTCGAGGTTTTTCCTTCGGTACTCGATAATATCAATGGTCAGGTTTTACCTTGACAGGATCAAATGTTTTCCATTTTCTCATCTCTGGTTGATGATTGAGACCCTGCATCTTGTTTTATACACCCTCATCTATGTTTTTAGAACCTCCACTATGCTATATCATACATGTGAAGTTTGTGTAGACCTTAGTGGCTACTTGATTTTCATTTTTTCACATATGCTGTAGTTTTACATAAATTTTATTCTTGGTATATCTAATGATGGGCCCTTATGATGATGCGAGGGTACCCATTACTTATCCATAAAACTAGGTGTGGATTACAATGATTGAAGGAGATATTTCCCCACTCTTCTCCTCCACGGTGAGATTAATTCTATTGTTTATGTAATTTTCCTTTCATTAAACGATTCATGCAACTTACTAACTCATTGTTTTATTTGTTTTGTAGGTGTTGATACTACGCTCACCATGGAGCTATGGAATACCCAAGTACAGAAAGGTATTTGGGTTTCAATACTTCTGCTGAATTAGTTGACTGATTATCTTTTGAATGTAACATTCCTAGAAGCTGGGTGGCTTCGTAGACTGATGTCTATGCATGATTTACCATTGTAAAAACACTGTTTATTTATTTTCCTTTTCCTATATATATAGTTTATAAACATATTCTGCTCGTTTGGATTCTATATAGTATGTAACACTCCCATTTTCAAATATATATATAT
>SNQJ01S0036071.1:0-36836 GCA_010110895.2 Picea sitchensis | reverse complement strand
TGAATATAGAACAAGGAACTCTACTTGAATTTGTAATGATTTCTTTATATATATATATATATATTGAAATATTTGATAAATCGATATAAGTTCCTATGTAAATAATTCCTTTTCACTTGTATATTGTATTTCAACGAGTCCAGTTCCTTCCATACATATCTCCTATCTAGAATTCAATCCTTATATTTTTAATTAGGTCTTACCCACTGATACCAATAATCTATTACTGAAATTATAATTCTATTCATAAATTAGAATAACTGTTATATTTCCTTTCTATACAAACATATAATCTGCAACTATTCCTTATACATAAAGCATTTAAATTTCTGATACTATTCCGATTTTTTAAGCGAGATAATTTAACCATAGAATTGTACACTAACACAATAAACATTTAAATAAACAATTTCTAATGAGCATTCATCACTAGAAATAAAAACTGGAACTTTGAGGAAACCACACGTTGAAGACCTTGTTCCTCCCAACCTTAGACTAGAGTCTCTGTCACCTCTGTCACCCCCGAGCTGAGTTCAAAATCCAAGGGGCTTGGTTTGTGTCCTATTGTAGAATTCTGAGCTTCGGTTGCTTTGAGAAATCTCTTAATGCTCATTGTGTTCAGTTAGATAGTGCATAGCTTTCTCAAGCTATTTAATCACCTCCTAGGAATGGTGTCCCATTCCCTTACTAGGAATTATTTTATTTTTCCTAGGACTTGTGACACTTGTCTTGAGCCTCCTTCTCACTGACCACCTGTCAAAATTTACTTTACACATGTTCACATATTCTCTTATAAATATTGAATGTGTCTTTTTGAAGTTAAGTTAACTCCACAACTTGTATCAGTCTACTGCCACTTGGCCAACCCCATTTGATTCCTAACTACCTCTTTAACAATTGCTTCAATGTGTGCCCCCTTTTCCACATGTGTTTATTTTCATAAAATAATAAGGTTTTACAATTAAATTTTGGTCAATCGACCAATTTGTCTTTTTTTTTGGGGAAAATAATTAAATTTCTAAATTGAAAGTAATAATTGAAATAAAAGTAAAAAAACCAAGTCGTGGGATATCACATACCTTAGTGATAACTAATTTTCATCAATACCATTCTAGAACATAAATGGATATGCTTCCCATATATTACTTTCCATTTCCCAAGTAGCATCTTCTGGACTAAGGTGCTTCCATTGCACCTTTACCTATCCTACGACTCGATTCCAATGTGTAATTTCCCTCTTGTCGAGAATACAATCCGAATCTATTGGGAACTCACCCACGGGTTCCACTTGAATCATTTTCCAATCAACAACATGAGTATGGTCATGTATATACCTAAATATTTCCTTCATAAACATTTCTGCAATATTAATAGCTTTGTAGGTTGATTTTACAGGTATAAAGTGTGCTTCCTTACTTAGTTTATCATCCACAACCATAATTGAGTCATTTTGTTTACTACTTCTAGGAAAATCGGTAATAAAATCTGTTGGGCCCTTCATTTTTGGGATAAGGAATTATGTAAGTTTTGGCCTAGTATGAGTTGCACAAGCTTCAGAAGAAGCTGGACATCAAAGAAAGAAAAATAAACAAAAAATAGTTGCGAAAAGGACAACACAACTCTAGCAAAGAAAAAACGGTTGCGATAGAACAAGAAAGCGTGCAAGCAAAGGCAAAAGACACAACTTAGCTTATATATAGGGATGAATATGATTGTAAAAGGGTTTGTTTGACTGAATTGTGATTGTGTTCGGTTAGATGTTGTTGGTTGTTGTTATTTTTCTGCTAAATTGTGATTATGTTCAGTTCGATCTTTCCCTTATTGTTAGGTTGATGTCATAACTATTATATGTGGCTTAGGGGTCATAGTTATGAGTCTGTAATGTAATATGTAAACCATTTTGAGAGTTAGAGCTCTACGACATGAGTCCAGAGACAAGAGTTTGTAACAGAGCGCTACTGTGTGCCTTTGAGTTTGTAAATGAAGAAAGATTTGAAGCTAATATTAAGAAGGATCTAAATTTTCAAAATATGTTGTGTCTTTCTATGTTATACTTATGCATTGCAATACTTCTTTATGGTTAATGAGTTACGCATGATTTTTCTATGGTTAAATGACTTTCCGCAACATAATTAGGTTCAATTATTTCACACATGAGTTTAGATCTATTTTGTAGTTAGATGTATTGCGCAAGATCAGGATGAATCTTGAAGGTTTTCTAAATCCTCCTAAGTCTTTTCCCTTCCCTTCCCTATCTATTTGTCTTAGTAGTACTTCGGGTGAGACTTATTCTCTTTGGAGGAGATGAAAATGCCAGTGCTCTAGACTACTCGGTACCTTTTGTTGCTAACCTGAGAAGGACCTTAGTCTGATCAGACTTGCACCAACAAAATGGTTCCTTTGCCGGAACCTACATTAAAAGGGAACCTATAGGGAGGATGCTTCTGCGGATTCACAGATCTAATATTGACCAATGGTGGGAAATAAAATGTGACACCTTCATATGGAAAGAAGCGGATATGAGGGGAAAATCTGTGGAAGATACCCATGAGGCAGTCTTTTACCCAGAAAGATCAAGTGACCAGTACGATATATTATGGGTTAAGTTTCCAAAATAACTTTTCCATTTGATAAATAGGATCCAAGAAGCTCCAGAGTTCCAAGAACGAGTCAAGAGGACATGTACTTGGGACACAATTTTTTTTACAACACTTCATCGACTGGATCATCCAGTCACACGAGCGATTGACTTCTGGGTCAATACTACATTACAAGGATACATTATTGAGTTTGCAGCCAAGAATCACCAATATTTTTCATGCAGAGAGATGGGTTTCAAGAAAGACGCAAGGGGAAGATTGGTGAGAGAAATCCCCCTGCGGATTAAAGTTTTCTTGATGGAAGAGGGGATGTCGACTATGTCCCTGACTTAGATGGCAGTGTAAACACCCCCGCTTGGGGTAGGGCGAGGCTCGGATAGAGTCATGGAATGAGAGAGGGGAAGGGTTCTTTGACAAACAGGGGGGGGGGACAATAAGAAATGGAATCAAGAGATGAGCGAGAATTGAAAAGATCCTCCATAGTTGAGAAGTGGTGGCACGGAAAGATCAAGAAAGCAACAAGACAGTCTGAGAAGTTGTGGAAAGAAGTTAGACTAGGAGAAGTAGAGGAAAGATATATGGAAGAGTTACGAAAGATGAGAAGACAGTAAATAATGGCCAGTCAAATATTAAGTGAGAGAGAAGCTCAGAGAGAAAGAATTCCTAGGAGGTTGGACAAGAAGGAGAAGGTGTAGACATAAGAGAGGAGGAAGCCGACATGGATATTCAATAAGAATGAGAATATTCATCCCCGATGACAGAAAAGATCGAGGATCCAACTGAAGAGATCGCTCCAGTGGAAGAAAACGAGACCCCCCAGATCAAAGAAAACTGCCTCGAAGCCAGTGGCACCAACCTCGAATCGCCCATACCCCAAGTGTCTTCTATACAAGTGACAAGTTTGATACTACCTTCTAATGCTAGTTTTGTTCCAATACAATCAGTTAGTCAATCACAATTAGGAAGTGCGAGTACAGGGAGGATATTAGGATCCCCTGGTAGATCGCAACCATGAATGTTAGGTTTCATTTTGATAAGAGCACCAATATCAACAACAGTTAGTCACGCGAGAGGTACAATTTCTTGATACCCATAATTATGGTGTAAGGGATATGAAGATGTTGAGCAACACTGGTTCTTGTGTGAAGCAATCTGGAGATCTAGGGGGACTCTGGATGCAAATAAGTTGGTTGAGTTCCATACTACCTTGAGAGGTCGCACTCTCAAGTGGTACATGAATATCATTGAGCCAGGAGTGCCAGGAATGAAAGGTTAAGCATTCACACTTAGCCAGGTACAGACAAGGTTCATAGCAGAGTTTAAAACACCTCAGTCAAAACAACATGCTCTATCTGAGTTGTGCGAGATCCAACAAAGGGAAGGTTAATCAACCTGGGAATACAACCAAAAGTTTAAAGATGCTATAGGGAGGTTAGCACATCCAATCCACGAGGAACATCAAAGGGAATGGTACATTTAGGGATTTCTACCTTTGACTTAGATTTCTCTAATGCAACAATAGATAACCACTTTGGCAGATACCTTGGAATAATCGATGAAGATTGAAGCCATGGCGGGATACCCTGGGAGCCTAAGAGTGACCAGACCCCCAATAGATGCGAATTTGGTGCAACTACAAGGGAAAATATCAATTCTTATAGAAAATATTCAAGAAATGACAATACCTAGACCAGGATGACCGCAAGTTTGGTGCACCAGCTGCTATACATAAGGACATCTGGTGAACAAATGTCCATGAATGAGGGGAATGGGACCCCCTCAGAATCTGATGGGACCCTCACTAGGACCCATGGGAGGAGTTGCACAAGTGTCTGCAAACTTACCATTCCATAACCCCACTCCATATCATGCTTTCCTAGGGAGCCAAACAACACCAACCGTTGAGTATTGTGAGATCTTCCAAATCCATGGGAATGGGCCAAGACAGTGCCCCATTATTCAGAAATATTCAACAGTACCAAATAAAGTAGATTGTGAGTTATGGGCATCTACCACACATACTCCCAATCAATGTAGAGCATTGGATGCACTTGCAGACATTTTATACCAAACAACATTCAGGGTAAATGAAAACCCTCAGGGACCGGGAAGAGGCCGAGGAGGTGGAGACAAAGGATACTTCAGAGGAGGAAGAACTAGGGGAAGAGGTCCAAGTAGATGTTATAACTATGGTAAGAAAGGGAATATGGCAAGAGATTGTCCTCGTCCGAGGTGGACATGGTGCTCTCACTACAGAACCAATGGGCACACAACTGAAGACTTCCTAGAACTAATTGAAAAATGGGAATATCAGGTACGACAACAAGGGACTAACCTCATCAGTTCAAAAATCAAGAGAGTTAGTGAAGGGCAATTTCCTAACCTCAATATCGTTACTCGTGGAGGAGCAAAGACAAGAGATGATGTTGACACTTTACCTCAGATCCAGAAAGCAACACCTAAAGAAGACAATTATGACCCCATAAAACATAAGCTATTCTTTAAATATGCCATCGAAGTATTTAAGAATATTCCTAGCCTTGAGATGTGAGAGAAACCACCATATCCTATTGGTTACCCTAAAATTGCGCAAGTTCCTGCTTCACCCCCTGCACCCAAGAACCCTGTAGTCATGCCGAGACAACCTGAGCAACCTAAAAATGTAGTCGACCTTTGGTTTCAATTATTCTTTGACATTATTAGGAACGATCAATTGATAGAGAAGTTACGCAATGCACTATACCTAGTTTTAGGGAATGAAGAACCCATAGAAGTTGGAATAAGGACTAATCTACCTGAGAAGAGTACTCAGAGAGTGCATAGAAGAAAAGTATGAACTAGAAAATAATTCAGACTAGTAGCCCAGTTAGACAAATTTGAGATTAAGGAAGTCATGTTAGATCTAGGATCTGATGTGAACATTCTGCCTAAGAAGACCTAGGAAGCCTTAGGAAAACCTAGGCTGACATATTCCTCAATTCAACTAAGAATGGCCAACCAATATTGTATTTTCCGAATAGGAAGACTAGAGAGTGTAAAAATAGATGTTGCGGGAGTGAAGACCATCGCTGACTTTGAAGTGATTAAAATCATGGGGGATAAGGACTCTTACCCTGCACTACTTGGCATTGATTAGGCCTATGACAACTATGCAGTAATTGACTTAAAGAAAGACACCATGAACTTTGAGGTTGATGGAATCAAGTTAGTTCAACCCTTTGACCCATATGTGGAGCCGATATATACAAAGCCAACAAACAATAATATGGAGGGAGAAGACTTGGATTAGTTGTACACTGTAACAACTAGAACAAGAGATGATTACATAAATCCTACTGCTGATGGATCAATAAATTGGAGGAGTATACAATTAGTATATGAAGATTCATAATTGGATTTTGACAGTTGGAAACAAGGCTCGTATGAAAAATTATCAAGGATATGCACAACTGTTAGAGAAACTAGATGGGTTGGGACCGAGGTCAGAGAACACCCAGTATATGATGGCACCTCAAGACTCGACAGTTTTCTGCTAAGCATGGAAGAAAATGTAGTAGAGGATCAAAGGATCTCAGTACTAGATGTAGCCCTCGAGGAAACCCCTGCTAGATGGTGGGCCAATAACAAAGCCTTACTCAGAAATTGGGACGACGTGAAGCAAGTTATCAAGTATAGGTTTCATAATAAGGAGTAGTTGGAACCATAGATGCAGATGGATTTCCAAGTTGCGCAATTGTTCAGTGGATAATCTGATCCTAAAGTACATATTGAAAAATGTGTGACACAGTGGCAAGTTGCAGAAATACCCTCTCATTTATGGGTTAGGGTATTTCCCCATTCACTAGGTCCAATCCTGAAATCTTGGTTCATACATGGGGAAACCAGAAGACATAACAATGATTGGTAGATGTTGGAAGCTCATTTTTGCAAGGACTTCTCGTTTACAAGTAAGTACCCTGAGCTTGAAGTAGTCCTGCAAAAGATTAAAGAATTTATTTTTACAAATAATAGTAATCAGAAATAAAACCTAGGGGTATGTGCAACACAACCGAGAACTTCAGACTAGCCTTCACCTATCCTCAACCAAGAATCCCATAGAATGCTATAAGATTAGTAGGGATTTAGAAATCCTAGATGATTTAGAGAAACTGAGAAACTTACCCATCAAAGAGATAGAAGGGAACAAAGAGATCCAAAACACCATACCCAGTCAGACTGATAGTTCCTACAATCACCCATTAAAGTTGTGAAAAGTCAATATAGGGACCATGGAGCAACCTAAGATAGATATGGTGGGATACTACTGGGATAGGAAAACTATTCAAGAAATACAGAGTTTGTTGCGGGAATATGAGGATTTGTTCCCAAAGACTTTTTGGAGTTAAAGGGAATCAAAGGAGTTATGGGAGAAATGAAAATAAAATTGAAACTATGATCCAAACCTGTGAGGCATAAACCACACCGTATTAACCCTAGAGTAAAAGAGAAGGTTAAGAAGGAGATAGACAAGATGTTGGAAGCTGGACTTATTTTTGCAGTGGAAGAAGAAGAATGGGTTAGCCCGATAGTCATCCAAATAAAGAAATGCATAGAGGATATCAGGGTCTTTGTAGACTATAGAAGCCTTAATTCTACCTGTGTGCATGACCCTTTCCCAACACCTTTTACTGATGAGGTTCTAGAAAAGTTTGCGGGGAAGGAAGTGTACTCATTTATAGATGAATTTTCAAGGTACCACTAAGTCAATATTTCCGAAGAGGAAAAAATGAAGACCACATTGATAAAAGAATGGGGATATTTCACATACAATGTGATGCCATTTGGCTTGAAGAACACCCTTGGATTTTTCTCCAGGATTATAATAGCAACTTTCAAAGAGTTTATTCATGAGTTTATAGAAGTTTATATGGATTATTGGATGATATCTAGTTTTCTCAAGGAACATGTCGCACTGTTACGTTTGATGTTTGACAGATGCAGAGAATTGTAGATACCATTGAATCTCAGAAAGTGTATATTCTGCATACCACATGGAAAATTGTTGGGCCACATAATATGCTGAGAGGGAGTATTGGTAGAACCATCTAAAGTTGCAGTTATTGTGAACATGACACCACCTACGAGTGCTAAGCAATTGTGCTCCATGCTGGGATACACAGGGTACTATCACAGGTTCATCAAAAGATATGAAAACATCAATGCACACCTGGAAAACCTATTGAAAAAGGCCAAAATGTTCCAATGGATCCCAAAATGTGATAAAGCGTTCGAGACCCTAAAGGAGAAGCTCAACACAACACTGATTCTGATATTCCCAAATTGGGAAAATGAATTTCACGTCCACGTAGATGCTTCAGGTATTGCCTTAGGATCTATCTTAGTGAAACCTGGAGATGGAGCCATGGATCAACCTATCTACTTTGCGAGCAGGAAGTTGTCACAAGCTAAGCACAAATACATAACGATAGGAAGGGAAGGTTTAACCATGATTTATGCTTTGCAGAAATTCAGACATTATTTGTTAGGCTCTCATTTCAAGTTCTTTACTGATCATTCTGCATTGAAATATCTAGTTAACAAACCCATGCTGGAAGGGAGAATTTGTAGATGGTTTCTATTATTTCAGGAATTATCTTTTGAAGTAATTATTAATCCTGGAAGATGCAACATAGGACATGATCACCTGTCTAGATTAGAGTTAGGAGAAAGTGCAGGAGAAGTTGATGATAAGCTCCCAGATGCATACTTGTTCTGGGTTGAGGCAATTCCAGAGTACCTGGAGGACATACAAGTCTTATTAAGTATAGGGGCCTACCTAGCAACATATTCCACAACCCAGAAACACTATATGCTTGTTAGAGAAACGGATTACCAGTTGATCGTAGGATAGTTGTATAAATTGGGACTAGATAGTATCCTCAGAAGATGTGTCTTGGATCATGAAATGCAGGATATATTATGGGAGTGCCACAACAGAGTTGCGGGAGGTCATGTAGGAGGAAAGGCCACTACGCAGAAATTTCTCCAAGTTGGACTTTGGTGGGAAACACTCTTCAAGGATGCAAAGGTGTATGCTAGATCATGTGATGTTTGTCAGAGAGTGGGTAAGCCTCCACGACGAGATGACTTACCACTTCAAACAGTTTGAGCTCTATAGGAATTTGAGAAGTGGGTAGTCGAATTTATTGGACCGATCAACCCCACATCTAAGCATTCAAAGGATAGGTACATTATTACCGCAACTGACTACCTTACATGTTGGGCTGAGGCATCAACTGTTCAGGACTGTTCGAATGATACTCCTATTAGGTTAACCTTTGAGAACATTATCACTCGATTTGGATGTCCTAGGAGCCTAACTAGTGATCAGGGAGATAATTTCATTAGTAGCACTATAGCAAAGCTTACAATAGAGTTTCTGATCCAACATCACAAAATCGACCCTTACAACCCGCAGGCCAATGGAACAGTAGAAGCATTCAACAAGATTCTAGAGAGAGGGTTAACAAATGTCTGTTGCACAAATCAGAAAGATTGGGATGACAGAGTTCCAATAGTACTATGGGCTTACAGGACAACCACAAAGAAACTCCATAGGTACATGCCGTTCCAGCTAGTTTATGGGAAAGAGGCAGTGGTGCCTGTAGAATTCATCACTCCAGGTTTATACATCCATAGATCACACATATTTTGGAGGAAGAATCAATTGTGCAGAGACTTATGGAGTTACAAGAAATCGAGGAGACCAGTTTTTTAGCAGACTTCCATCAATTGGTTGAAAAAGAAAGGAAAAAATATGGGCATGATAGGCACATTAAGACTAAAGTATTTGCGCAAGGAGATAGGGTTATACTCTATGACAGTCGGTACCAGAAGCATCCTGGGAAGTTTCACATGCATTGGCTGGGACCATTTATAGTTGTGGAGATCCGACCCTCAGGAGAAGTCAAACTTTCACAACTGGATGGTATGCTACGACCAGGATGGGTGAATGGCGCTCGCATGAAACCCTATATGTCTCAGAATTGAGCTAAAAGGACTATTTCTCTAGTTCGAAGGAGCATGTATAATAGTTAGATTTGAGTTTTCTGCAATTTTTGTAAATTCAATTAATAAAGTCGATGTGCGCAATGTTGCGCTATGACACATAGTTCATTGTTCTATTTAAGTGTTGTTTGATGTAGAATTTCTTACTCTCCAGTGGAGGATAAAAGAAGGCAGGAACTCATTTATGACAACCATTAATATGACGGGGACCCCTTTGTGGTTGGAGGGAGAAATAGTCCGAATGCAATCTGAGTCCATGTGCCACACGAAACCAATCCAGTCACAACCTTTATTTCTATTATGGTACCCCGTATGAATTCAATTAAGCCATAAATCCACGATACACGAAGATGTCATCGGTATTCGCGCCGGGATTCCCACCCATCAAATGGAAAGGTCTGAAATCAACCACGTCCATGTCCATCTTGCACAGTAAATGCCAAAATTGCCTAATAATATTTACCTCGTTAACCAGTCCCGTCGGAAAACTAAGATCCAAGTTGCGTCCATAGGGTCATGATGAACAACATTTATTGTTGAACTTGCCAACTAAGCCCGAGTATAAGGCTCTGAGAACTCGCCGTAGAATGCATTTTTTTCAAAGAATTTAGCAATTTCCAAACTCTGTAGAGAGAGAAAGCCTGTGAAGCAGAGAAACCCGTAGTTGTGATCCCAATCCTTAGTTCAACGCAAAATTTGTTGATAACTTAAAGATCACAATGCCGAGAGCTATAGGTAGCTGAAGCGCCATGTCCAAATATGCAGTACTAGATGAGCCCTGCGACCTCCGAGTCAAGTTCATAGGTGATATAAAGGGGAAGGTAGAGCAGGTCAAGCTCCTTGATCTCGACTTAACAGACCAAGTCTTGTTCCCCCAGATGAAAATAGAAGTATTCTGGACTATCGCTCCAGACGAGTTGGGAGGCATGCAATTCATGCCTAAACCTGAATTCATCAACATATTCAACTCAACCATCATGAAGATAAGAGACTTACCAGTGTTCGATATGGCTGGTGAAGTTGCGCGGTGCACCAAGTTCCTGATCAGAAGGGTGCATGACATAAGTCTCTGGCTAGATAGGCGATATCCAATCCACGTCGAGGACATACATCAGCTCACTAGACCATCCCTTGAAGGTGAGGATGTGTCGAAGGGATTCCAGGGTCCCAACAAGCATGTAAAAAAGAAAGGGGAGCCCAACCTCTATGAATGGTTCCACACACAGAGGGGGGGAGCACAACCAAAATTGACCCCATACTACCAGAGATAGTCATGACTAGATATTTCATCATATACAACAAGGTTATGAGGTCATACTACAAGGGATAATGCACGCTAGATGCATTGTCGATGACCGACTTCTGTGCCAATGGCACTGTATTCAACTGGTTCAGTTACCTGTTGGAGGAACTTCTCGTGGCTTGTGAGGAAGCCCAGGAGAAGGGAGGCACCTTCACATACAACTACCTGTTGGTGGTGTTCATGATGTTCAAGTGGACGCCACCCGCTGGAAGACCGTTGGAACTAGCAGAAAAGAGGTGCATGTCAAAGATGTTTGAGCCATGGAACTCCAGGGTGGACTAAGAGAACATAGCCTTCAAAAACTCGGCGTTCTCCAAGTGGTACAACACACTGATCGTTGCAACATAGAGGTTGCACATTAGGCAAGAGCTCCTAAACTGCAACATGAGGAACATTTCTTTCAACATAAACTGACATCATACGTTTGTATGGTTAAGGCATGTTAACAGGGAAGAATTCCATTCGAGGATGCTTCTATTCTACCTGGATGAGGAGGCCTTCGACAAAGAGGTAATGTCGTGGCCAGAAGTTAATTGCAACCCGTCCAAGTCGGGGATGCACTATATCTTACCTGTAGAACTATTGAAGAAGAAAGGAAAAGAAGCGGGGGTAGGATCCAGCTCAAGACCAGAGGCCCAAAAGAAGGGATATTAGACACAATCATACTTTGAGGAGGAAGATGAGATACATCCATTGGAGCCCAAGAAAATAACATTGTCGGTCTTCATGTAGCTGCCAGATAAATCCGTGTTGACAGGTGCAGATGTCAACAAGATCTTGAGTGTTGGGTTCAACATAGAATCGGTGGTGAAGAAGCTCATAACTGAGGTCTCACAGAGTAAAATCTTAAAACCCCAACCCATTTCATATGTCGTCCACCGCACTCTCTCAGTGGTTATAGAAACCCCCGTCATCCATATTTAGGATGACCTTGAGCCTTACACCCTTCCATCCACCATCATCACCAAACACCCTCCATCACCACCACAACCCCAGTCACCCCCAGAAACCACCAACCCACCCTAAACCGTTGGTCCAAAGATGATGCAACTAGATCCCCTTGAAAAACTAGAGGCATAAATTCTGGAAACAACCCATGAGTTGCCTGAGCCGAGAGTAGAAGTTTCTGGTCCAAACCCTGAAGTACCAAAGAAGAGCATGCAAATGAATCATTCAAACCCGGACACCCAGGACCAACAGATTGTGCCTTTTGTGCCAGAAAAAGACACCCAAACTATGGAGGAGCCGCAAGCTCAAAGTACCCAGCACATCCCCTCAATGGCCAAGGTTGAGGTTGGCTAGGGAAGTGCAATATGGGAAGTCGATGCAAGTAAAAGGGAGGAGATACCATAGGTTCAAAAGGAAACTGATTCAACTTCTGGGAAGAGTGCGACATCCGTTCAGGGACAGAGGGAGCTAGTTCTCCAGAACCCTCAATAGTGCGGGAAGTTTATGCAACTCTTCCTGGCCAGAACATAGGTTCTGACACTCTTTCCCTCACCACTAAGGTTGAGGCTTGTGCCAGGACCATCAACAGAGGAGGAGGTAGAGACCCACTCGGAGCATTCAACGACCTGTGGACTTCCACTGCAAACTCAAGCACCTAGAGATGCAACCTCTTCATCCCCTGAACTTGCACAATGGTCAGCGACACACTTGATTAGAATGATAAGATAATCCACCGATCAAACAAAGTAGAGGCTCCAACAGGCTGAGAGGTTTGTCAAGCACAAAAGGGAGGAAGCGTTCCTTGTGCAAGCATGCAAGACACAAGAAGCACATGAAAATATCTAGGTTGAGCACAGACTGGAAAGAGTGCAAGAAAAAATTGCTAAAGCCTTGCCTAAAATTCAAAAGGTCACAACCCAACTTCCCAAAGCCAAGGATGCGGGAGAGCTAGAGAATTAGATTGAGTTTCTCCAAGGAGCATGGTCACAATTGGCCATTCACATTGAGCATATGGAAGAGCAGTTGCGACAGACTCAACAAGAAGCAGAACAAAAACCCCGGAAGCTGCAGGAGTAGATGGAAAAGGAAGTGCTAGAAGGCAACAATGCTCGAACAATACTACATAAGTGCACAAATGAGTGCACAAGGATTTTTATGGAATTCAACGATTGGATGGGCATCATCGCTAGACGCAACCAAACCTTGGAGGACATGAGCACCAAAATCTAGGTGCTGAATGAAGAAGTTGCAGCCACGATGGATCTACTAGAAAAACAACAAACATTCGACCAGATCCAACAGACGCACAATGAACTGAATGCCCTCTTTGAGGTGTAATCCATAAAAAAGAAGGAGCTGCACGACTTCTGGCCTATCATTCAGACAATGTGCATGAAGATGCATCAAGTTTATGTAACAACAGATTCTTAGTGGAACTCATTGGTCACATCCAATCCCAAGGGATGTATTATAGAGGCGACCCAATAGTTTGTATCAGAGGCATCACTCCTTGCCAGGAAGTGGTAGGATAAATTTGGAAGCTTTCAAGGAGTGGGGAAGTGGGCCTTGGATTTGGTCCCAGATTTGGGCCCTTCATTTGAAGAGGCAAAATAAGAGGAAGCTCAAGCAAAAGAGAAAAAGAAAGAGGAAAAGGAGGACAAGGGAAAACAACAGTTTCTCCTGGAAGCTGCGAAAGAGCCGAGCACTCGACTCGAGGGTGAGTCAAGGATTGTGGTTGGAGCCTTTTGGGACCTTCACTTTTGGGATAAGGAATTGCACATTTTTTCCCTAGTACGATTTTCAGAAGATTCAAAAGAACCTGGACCACAAAGCAAGAAAAATCAAAAGAAATCAGTTGTGAAAGGGACAACGCAACGCCAACAAAGAAAAATAGGTTGCAACAGAACAAGAAAGCATGCAAGAAAAGACAGAAGCCACAACTTAGCTTATAGGGATGAATATGATTGTAAAAGGGTTCATTCATATGAATTGTGATTGTGTTCGATTCGATGTTGTTGGTTGTTGTTATTGTTCGACTGAATTGTGATTGTGTTCAGTTCGATCTTTCCCTTACTATTAGGTTGATGTAATAGCTATTTTACGTGGCTGAGAGGTCATAGTTCTAAGTATGTAATGTAATATGTACACCATTTTGAGAGTTATAGCTCTGTGACTTGAGTCCAGAGCCAGGAGTCTGTAAGAGAGCTCTACTGTGTGCCTCTGAGTTTTTAAATGAAGAAATATCTTAAGCTAATATGAAGAAGGATCTAAATTTTCAAAATATGTTGTGTATTTATGTGTTATACTTATGCATTGAAGTACTTATTTATTGCTCATGAGTTCCACATGATGTTTCTATGGTTAAATTATTTTCCACAACATAAGTAGGTTCAGTTCTTGCACACGTGAGTTCAGATATGTTCTGTAGTTAGATGTATTGTGCAAGATCAGGATGCATATTGAAGCTTTTGTGAATCCTCCTAAGTCTTTTCCCTGCCCTTCCCTATCTATTTGTCTCAGCAGCGCTTCGGGTGAGACTTCTTCTTTTCAGAGGAGATGAAAATGCCAGTGCTCTAGACTACTCAGTACCTTTTATTGGTAACCTAAGAAGGACCTTGGTCTGATCAAAATCACGCCAAAAAAATATATACTTATCACTCCTTATTTCCATTTCGAAATGGGTAAAGGTTGTAGTAGTACAGTAGGTTGTTGGTGTTCAACCTTAACTTGTTGACACTTGTTGGGCCCTTCGTTTTTGGATGAGAAGTTGCGCAAGAGGGTCCATAGTCCCAGTTTTGGCCTAGTACGAGTTGCGCAAGTTACATAAGAAGTTGGACAATAGAGCAAGGAGAAGTAACATAAATCAATTGCGAAAAGGACAACACAACGTAAACAAGGCAAAAACAGTTGCAACAAAAAAAGAAATCATGTGATCTCAAAGCCAAAAGACACGCCTTAACTTATATGTAGCGATGAATATGACTGAAAAAGGGTTGGTTGGTGTCATAATTGTAAGGGTGGTTCGATCATGATTGTAAAGGGTTGTTTTCTTCTTGTTGTTGTCTATCGTTGAGAAGTCGGGTTTGAGTTCTGTAAATGTAATTTGTACACCATTTTGGGAAATAGAGCTCTGCGACATGGGTCCATAGCCAAGAGTATACAATAGAGCACTACTTTGTATCTCAGAGGTTGTAACTGAGAAATATCTCAAGATAATGTATGAAGAAGGATCTAAAATTTGAAAATATGTTGTCTCATTCTATGTTTGTACTTATGCATTGTATCTTTATAGTACTTCTTTATGCTTCAAAAGTCTCGCATGATGTTTCTCTGTTTGAATGATATCCGTAACCTAAGTAGCTTCAGTTCTTGCGTATATGAGTTTAGATCTGTTATGTAGTTGGGTTGCCTTGTGCAAGATCAGGATGAATCTTAAAGGTTCTGTGAACCCTCCTAAATATTCTCCTTTCCCTTCCCTATCCTTTTGTCTTAGCCACGTTTTGGGTGAGACTTCTTGTCTTCGGAGGAGATGAAAATGCTAGCACTCTAGACTACACGGTACCTATTATTGGTAACCTGAGAAGGACCCTGATCTGATCAATATTTTGCCAACAACACTCTAAACATTTAGCTAGATATTCAACTATTCCATCTTTCATATTTGGCCAATAGAATTCTTTTCGTAGCATAATAATCAATTCTGGTAACCTAGATGTCCAGAGTATGGTTTCTTATGCAATTCATCTAGAATTAAAAACTTAATTTATTTAGATTCCGGTACATATAATATGTTTTTATACATTAACAATCCTCTTTTCGAGAATCTAAAGTTTGATTCTTCCATTGCTACTCAATTATCAACAATCTTTAACTTGATATTTTGATATTCTAGGTCTTTTTCAGTTGTTATTCTTACTCTTTCTTCTAAATCTGTTTTCTAATTACTTCTAGTAACTATATAGATTATATTTTCATGTCTACTTAATGCATCTACCACTTTATTTTATTTTTGCTTTAAGCATTTTTTCTCAAAATCAAACGCTCTTAAGAATGCTAACCACCTTGCTTGGCGAGCATTTAATTTTTTTTTTATCAAACATATATTTTAAGGTGATGTTACCCATCAACAATATAATTTTTCAGCCTACCAAGTAGTGCCACCACATCTTTAATGCATGTATTATTGCAACCAATTCCTAGTCACGAGTTACATAATTTTCTTCATGTTTCTTTAATTTTAGAGACTCATAATATCTTACATGGTTTTCTTGCATTAACACACCACCAATATCCTCATGGTATGCATCCGTACATACTACAAAGTCCTTATCTAGATCTACCAATTTTAATATAGGAGTTGTAATTAAAAGTCATTTTAATTTGTTAAAACTTTCTTGACATTTCTTGGACCAGATGAACTTAGTTCCTTTATTTTGTAATGATTTTATGGGGTATACTATAAATTCTAACCTTGTACAATGTCTACTGTAAATAGATATTCAAAAAAGAACTGAAAATATGCAATGGAAAATACAAACATTACACATAGATTTTTCCCCTAGAAACCCAAACCAGGAAAACCAACATATATATAGGAGCTAGCGGCATCCAAAACCCTAACCCAATGACCTGGATTAGTCGAAAACCTTAATTCCTTAACCGGAAATAGAAAACCATCGGCAAAAAACATGTTCCGAAAAAACCACCTAAATACATGACACGTTTCCCGAGGTAGGTGTCCCGTTTCCCGAGGCAGAATATAACACTCGTGCAAAGAATATAACACATACCTAACCTATACAATCTTAGAGAACCCTTCAATAAAATTCTAGTAATAACCAGTTATACCCATAAATGATCTTATGTCCGAAACATATTTAGGTTCATGTCAATTCATTATTGCCTTTATTTTGTTCGGATCAATTTCTATACCTTCCTTGGAAATTATATGTCCTAAATACTGAATTTGATCTTTATAAAATTCACACTACTTAGTTTTGCATATAATTTATGTTCTCTTATTATTTGTAATACTATTCTTAAGTGTTCTTCATGCTCCTTTTCATCCTTTGAATAGATGAGTATATCGTCTATAAATACGATCATAAATTTATATAGACATTTACCCAGAATATTGTTCATCAAGCACACGAATGAGGTTGGGGCATTAGTCAGTCCAAAAGGTATTACAAAAAATTATAATGTTTGTACCTCGTTCTAAATGTTGTTTTATAATTTTATTCATCCTTTGCCAGAACATAAGTCAATCTTAGAAAATATTGTAGCTCCCCGTACTTGCTAAAACAGATTATCGATACGAGCTAATGGGTACATATTTTTAATAGGAATTTTATTAAGTTCTCTGTAATAAATACAGAGATGTAAAGTTCCATCTCTGTTTCTCACAAAAATTACTGGTGCTCCCCATGGAGACACACTTGGTCATATATATTCCTTATCTATCAATTCTTGCAATTGAATTTTTAATTCATTTAATTCTAGGATATTCATCCTATAAGGAGATTTTGAAGTAGGTACTGCTGTAGGTATTAGGTCTATGGAGAAATCTATTTCTCTCCTAGGAGGTAGTCCGAGAATATTCTAGAATACATCCTGAAACTCCTGTAATATATGAAAGTTATTTATCTCATTTTTACTTTCCTCTTTTTCATTATAATTTATGTGTACATCAAGTATTTTACACCCTTTTCAGATGCATATTTTAACTTGTAAAGTTGTTATTTCTATAATACTAACAAGTCTTGATACTCCTTTAATTTTTATAATGTTACCGCTCTCGTCTACACAGGTAAATGCTTTATTGTAACAATCTAAGACCACTTTAAATTTCTCGAGCCAATCCATATCGATTACCACATCATATGAGCCTAAAGGTAATATATTTAAGTCTATCTATGTTTTGAATTCATTAATACCAAGTTCACAGTTTTTAATAACATCTGTAATTCTTCTTTTAGTTCCTGTAGCTAATTGTACTAACCAAGAATTTTCAAACAATAACTGGTTGATTATGTATCATACTTTCAATTTCTACCATTGAAGTTTGATGTTTTGTTTGTCGATTTTCCAAGGTTGCGCTGATTTTTGGTGTAAACTTTGCCAGCTCACCAACTGTAGTTGCTTCTTGTACTCTTTGCACATTGTTATTTACCTTCTTCCTGAGAGGAAAATCTTTATAGTAAAGAGGACCACTGCATTCCCAAAATTTCACTATCTCTTTTTGGACATTTTCTTTATTGAAGAAGGTTGGTGGTTTAATTCCCTTATTTTCAGGATGTTTGGAAGGTTTACTTATTATGAACTTATTACCTCCCTGAAATCTCTTATCATCATTCATATTAGAGTAAGCTCCCCATTTATTCTTAGGGTCAAACCCCTCAACCTTTTTCCCATTCCAATTCCTTGAGTTCTCATTTTCTGTTTTTATACTGTTCAAAACAGAGTTTGAATTTCCTCATGGTTTCTTCCAAAGTTTTTGGGTTATAAAACTCAATTCGATCTTTATAAGAACTAGGCAAGAAACTTAAGAATCACCGAATATTTGTTTTTTCATCCACTTTATAAGGTACATAATGTACCAAAATCAGAAACTTACTACATAAATATTTCATTGTAAGATTTCCCAGTTTCAGTTCATAGAACTCCTTGGATTTTTCCTCATAATACAGTTCAGACATATATTGTTTCTTAAAATATCTCTTAAAGGTTTTCTAAATGATTTTTCTTTCCTTAATACTTTTCACTCTCTTTATATCCTGCCACCACATGTCTACCTTTTCCATTAGATTGTAAATATCCATCCGAGATTTATGCTAACTTGAGTAATTGTAGATTTGAAAATATTTATGCATACCAGAGAGCCATGGCTCTGCTTATTCACTAGTCTCCACTTCCCCATTAAAGGTTGGTGGTTTAATATTCTTAAATTCTCCCATAACTTCATCAAGTTGTTTAGGTTTCTTTTTGGTACTCTATTTAGGAATATAACTACTTTGGGTAGACGTTTCCATTTCCTCTGTATATTTGTATACTGACTTTGTTTCAGATTCAAGATACTCCAATTTTCTTTCTTTCTTCTTTGGTTGGGCTATCATAGAGTTGCTAGAATTTTGTCCCTTATTTTTATCAGCGTTTTGATTACATAATTTCTCTACTAGGATTGCATTTAGTTCCTCTTGAGTATTTAAAATCCTTTCGTTATCTCCTCTTACTGTTTTTAGTTCTTCTCTCAGATCTGTTACTAGCTTTATAATTTATGAATGGATGTCATTATTCAGATCCACCCAGAGATGTCCATCAACTACATTCCCTTGTTCAGGATTCTCTTGATGATGTTCTTCTCCCCGAGCCTCAAGTACTTTTTTCATTTTCCTGCGAAATCAATTTATTTTTCTTCCTAGTGGTAAGAAGAAAAATAAAAATAAAAATTCATGTTATATTTTTTCTATGATAAATCCCATAAAATGCCAAGTGTTCTAACCTAAAACTCTGATACCATTATGGAATAGACCTTAAATTCCAATATATATATATATATATATTTATTTATTTATAACCATCATATTATTTAATGGTTCTTCGCCATCATTATTTTCATGTTTACTTTTATACCTATCTTGTAATTTTCCTTGTTTCCTTTACGATACAAAAAATTTCATTATCCTTCCAGCGTTTTGATTATGACGATAAACTCATAGGGACTACATACCTATATGGTAAAACCTTTATCACCTTAACATATCTTTTTATAAAGTCTTGTAGTTATTATTGTCCACCCTTATATGAGTTATCCTAGTAAGTCTCATCTCCTTAAGACCAATATTTGATAACCTATAATCTATAACTTATTACTTAAGTGGCGATCTCTATTTAAATGTTCGATGAATTGGTTGCTAGATATAGTCCTGCTCCTATGAATATAGGTTTACAATTGTTTCTACCATGTTCTTATACTCATAGTCTTTTATTTACTTTATACCATATGTTTCTTAATGTTGTCTTATGGTGATTCTTCATATATAAACTCAGTTTTCGATAAGTAGGGTTTATTAAATTATGAAACAAATTATTTGGAATGACCTATTGTTGTAAGTCAATCCGTTCACGTTACACCTATCCTTCGCCATGATTTCTTAGTCCAGAGGAATTCATTTGGGTGATTTACGAGGTTTAAACTCGTTTTATGGTAGCTGTTCACATTGAAAATTCGCCAACTCCTCCTTGTTATCCCACGTTCTCTGTGGAGCATTTATCATGCAATGGTCCTACATGCGTCACATCTTGAGGTTTTCATCTCGAGGAGGGTTATTTGGTCATTGTCCTAAAACTTGCATACATGTTGTTTGGTAATGCATTAGGTTTTCTTGTGAATATTTTGTTTGCCCTAAATCTCCCACACTTATCTCTTTCCCGCATTAATCACTTCTTCCTTAGGCCCTGTATGCTTCTTGACAATTTTCCCCTTTTTAGAGTTTACAGATTGCAGGTTTAGATGCCCCATTCTCATTTTTGTTTCTTAGGAAGTTTGTTGGGTAATGCTCTAGGCGTTATAGTTTTCCTCGGGCCTTCTATGAACCTTTCCAATGTATTCAAGTTCGACACCTTTAACTGGTAAGAAGACTCTCTTAACCATTCGATATTTTCCTGTAACTTTGTGGGTTGTTTAAATTATTAACTTTTCTATCGTTTTACCCTTCGAAATTATAACTGTTTGTAGTTGGAATGAACCTTACTTCTCCAATAATATCTCTCTTCGACTTCTTGTTATTAAATATATGTTTCCTATTATGCATTTAATGTATGATTTATGTTAGTTCGCAATATTTTTTCTTCCATATATGCTTTGAGGGGGTTATGCCTTAGCCTCAAGGTTTTTTCGTTGGTACCCAATAATTTCAATAGTCGGGTTTTACCTTGACAAGATCAAATGTTTTCCCTTTTCTCGTCTTTGGTTGACGATTGAGAACCTACATATTTTTTTATACACCCTCATCTATATTTTTAGAACCTCCACTATGATATATCGTGCAGGTGAAGTTTGCACAGAACTTAGTGGTTACTTGATTTGAATTTTTTCACATATGCTGCAGTTTTACATAAATTTTATTGTTGGTAATATCTAATGATGGGCCCTTATGATGATGTGAGGGTACCCATCAATTATCCGACAACCTAGAACATCCAGGTGTGGATTACATCAATTAAAGGAGATATTTTAGCACTCTTCTCCTCCATGGTGAGATTAATTCTATTGTTTATGTAATTTTGATTTGATTAAACGATTCATGCAACTTACTAAGTCATTCTTTTTTTCAATTTATAGGTGCCGAGACTGTGGTCGCCATGGAGCTCTGGAATACCCAAGTACATAAAGGAATTCAGGTTCCAATACTTCTGCTGAATTATTCGACCTGTTATCTTTTGAATGTAACATTCCTATAAGTCGGGTGGCTTCATAGTACCTCTATTCGACTGCTATCTCTTTGAACGTAAATATCTCTATGTAAGCTCTGTGTGGTTTGCCCATAGATTGATGTCTATATATATATATATATATATATATATATATATATATATATATATATGTTGCTTAGTCTTGCGAATTCTCAGAATCTGTCCCCTAATTATTACAATAAACAATTTCCAGAATGGTATTCCTTTGAATATAGAACAAGGAACCTACTTGAATTTTGTGTAATGATTTTTTTTCCAGTATATATATATATATATATATATATACTAAATATTTTTATATATTTGATAAATCGATATAAGTTCCTATGTAAATAATTCATTTTCAGTTGTATATTGTATTTCAATGAGTCTTGTTCCTTCCATACAAATCTCCTATCCAAAATTCAGTACTTAGATTTGTAATTAGGTTCTTACCCAAGAATACCAATAATATATTACCGATATTTTAATTCTATTCGTAAAGAAGAATGACTGTTGTATTTCCTTTCTATACGAACATATACTATGCATTTGTTCCATGTACATCAATCATTTAAATTTCTAATACTGTTTCGATTGTTTAAGCCAGAGAATTTAACCACATAATTGTACACTAACACAATAAGCATTTAAATAAACAAATTCTAATGAGGATGTTCATCACAAGAAATAAAACCTGGAACTTTGGGGAAACCATAGGTTGAAGACCCCATTCCTCCCAACCTTAGACTAGAGTCTCTGTCACCTATGTCAACTCCAAGTTGAGTTCTGAATCCAAGGAGCTGCCTTTGTGGCATTTTGCAGAATTTCGAGTTATGGTTGCTGTCAATAATCTCTTAATGTTCACCGTGTTCATTCAGATAGTGTGTAGCTTTCTCAAGCTATCCAATCACCTCATAGGAATGGCATCCCATTCCATTGTCATGACTTATTTTATTTTTCCTAGGACTTGCGACACTTGTCTTGAGTCTCCTGGTCACTGACCACCTACCAGAATTTACTTTACACATGTTCACATAATCCAACGCCATTGGATTCCTAACTCCCTCTTTAACAGTTGCTTCAACGTCTGCCCCTTTTTCCACATGTGTTTATTTTCATAAAATAATAAGGTTTTACAATTAAATTTTGGTCAATAGACCAATTTTTTGTTTTGTTTTGGAAAATAATTAAAATTCTAAATTGAAAGCAATAATTTAAATAATAGTAAAAAAAATCCAAGTCGTGGGGTATCACAGGAAAGAAAGAGCTTGTTTGCAAGTTGAAAAATCCATGTATGGATTAAAACAATATCCAAGAATGTGGTATCAAAAGTTTGATACTTTTATATTGAGAATTGTGTTTTCACGAAGAAAAATTGTTCAATGTGTGTATTCTATGTTAGTAGTGATTATTTTATTTATATGGTCTTGTATGTTTATGATATGGTGGTGACTGGAAAAAATAAAGAAATCATAAGGATGTTAAAAATCACTTGACTTTTGAATTTGATATCAAATATCTTGGTGTTGTAAATTTTATTTTAAGCATGGAAATTAAAAGAGATAAGAAAAACAATAAAATCTAGTTGAAATAGAAGAAATACGTTGAAACAATATTGTAGAGGTTTAATATGAATGAATGTAATATGCATGAGGTTTAATATTATAGATGTTTAATATTGTAGAGGTTTAGTGTTGTGGTAGTTTGATGTATGCATTGATTTCTATTAGAGTGGACATTTCCCATGCAATGAGATTTTTGAGTAGGTATATGTTAAAACATAGTGTTTTTAGGCATTTGGGTGGAACTACAAATGATGCAATCTATTACCAACGAAGAGTTGGACCAAAGAGGGTGTTATATGTACATGGATTTTTTGATGCACATTGGGTTGGAGATTTGGATCATAGAATATATACAAGTGGTTGTGTGTTTAACCTATTTGGAAGAAGAATTAGTCAACTATAGAAGCTAAATACATGACAACCATTCATGAAAATAAGGAAGCTTCATGGTTATAAAGATTGTGTTCAGGGATTGGGTTTGTACTTGAAAAACTATAAGGTTAGATTGTGATAGTCACAATGTAATATTTCTGGCAAAGAACCCTACTTATCATTCTAAAATGAAGCATATTGATCTTCAGTACCACCTTGTGAGAGACATGGTTGAAGACAAGAGGATGTTGTTGGTGAAGGTTGACACTCTGAATAATTATACTCATTAATTGAGTCTCTTAGTGCTCAGAATTCTCTTGGTGTAGAGAAGCAATGGGCATTGCTTCTCCCAATTGTTGATCTTGTGAATGTCGATTCCTTGTTTGCAAAGAAAACTACAACTGGAGCCAGTGTTGGGAATGTGTCGCATGTCTTTGCATGATGCATGGATATATTCTTTGCATGACATGTCTATGTTCTTTGCATAATCCATGAATATATTATTTGTATGAATCTTTTCTATCTCCACTCCATGCCATGCATGTTCTTACATGTGTTTGCATGACTATCTTCACTCTATACATGTCTTTGCATTATAATCTAATTCAAGTAGAGAAATTAGGGTTATAATCTAATATGAGAAAACATATTAGGGTTTAATATATATATATAATTGTAAAAAGTGAAATTAACATATAATAAAAGGTTTGCTTATTTTTTTAATGCATTGTGTATGCCATTGATTACTTGTAAGATTTAAAACTTACATGGATATCTAAAAAAAGTTTTAACATATGGTTAGAAGTTGTTAAACTTGAGATTTGGCTCATTATTTGTGTGACCTCTAATTTGATAATGTACTTCCAAACTACCACCCCTAAGATTTATCTTTATATTTTTTTGTATGTGATAGGTTGACTATGTAAAGAATTTGCACCATAGAACTTATCATGAAATTTTTCTAATTTATTTAAAAAAAATGATATATTATTTTCTTTAAGATTTAAAACTTACATGGATATCTAAAAAGAGTTTTGACATATGGTTAAAAGTTGTTAAAATTGAGATTTGGCTCATTATTTGTGTGACCTCTAATTTGATAATGTACTTCCAAATTACCACTCCTAAGATTTATCTTTATATTTTTTTTTTATATGTGATAGGTTGACTATTTAAAGAATCTACACCATAAAACTTATCATGAAATTTTTCTAATTTATTTTAAAAAAATGATAGATTATTTTCTTTTAAATATGAGGCTTGCATTAATTAATGAGGCTTGCATTAATTAAGAGTTAAGAATTTTTGAATCAACTGAAAAACCTTTTAAGTATTCTAAAAAGTATGTAAGTATATAAAGAGTTTCATGGATGAACCCAAAAAAGTTTTAAGCATTCTAACAAGTATATAATGACTAAATATGCATCATATAATCATCCATTGCAAAATTAAAAAATCTCCACTCTCAATCTTCAAAATTTTTACATTTCTAAATATTCGTCCAACAAAAGAGAGCTATTTCTAAATAAAAGTGACCGAATTTATATAAACACGTATTTCTAAAATTAAAAAACCCTAAACAACTACTCAAAAGAAACAACTAGAATCTCTTATTACCACATGGCTGCGAATCAAATACATTCCACTAGTAGTGCTCTGTACGAGTCCAGGGATGGTATTCTCCCGGAGGCTTTACATCCCATGTGCCACTAGTATTTTCTGAACTCTTGGCTTTACTATGATCGGTATTCTATGTTAATCCAAAGTATATGTTAATTTTTTTTTTTATTATTAATGATAACATATTTATGAACTATAATTTGTCTTTTATGTCAATCCAAAGTATATGTTAAAAAAGATTTATTGGTCTTCTTTATCAATCCTAACTATATGTTTAGAAAGAAAATATATACTATTAACATAATAGAGTAGGTGAAAAGAAAATACAGAAAAAACAATATTAGGAATTATAGAGTATATGTTAAAATTTTTTTATTGGTCTTTTTTATCAATCCTAACTATATGTTTAGAAAAAAAAAATATACTATTAACATAATAGAGTAGGTGAAAAGAAAATACAGCAAAAGTAATATTAGGAACTATAGAGAAATGTTAGAGCAAAAACAATACTAGAAACTATACTATTAAGTGAAAATGAAAGAAGGAGAGAAATGCTAGAAACTAATTACATATATAGCTTGTTGACCAAGTATGCAATGTTTTAGGTTTTAATATTATAAGGAAGACAATATAATCTCAAAATGATCCTCATTCTTAGGTTGTCTATATTTTTTTTGGCATGTTTATAATTGTTTCCACCCACCACTTATATCATCTATTTAAAATTATCAATATTACTTCTCAGCAAAGAGTGTTAATGGATGATCAACTCTCTACCAAATGATTAGACTTCTTTGTTTATGGAGATATACATACCTTATATTTACTTTTATTTAAACTTGTAATTTACAAAAGAAAATCACATATTTGAAAATTCATCAAATTATAGATATAGATACTTTTAAGATTTGTCTAAGTTAATAAAATATTAGTTTACAAATAAATTTGATTATAAACATTTATGTAACTCTCTCTCCTCTCATCCATGCATCTCAACCATATACTAAATATCCTCGATATCATTTAACATTATTTTCTTAGTTTTTGGATGTGGAACTAATATAATCATTTTTTAAAGAGGATTTAGTTCAATTAAAACCCAAGCAATAATAAAAACTTATTAACTTATTTAAATTGAAAGATTTACCTTCTAAGGGCTTTGTTTCTTCTGCTCACCATACTACATATGATAAGGTGACCATACTATACATGATAAGGTGAATTAGTCATGTTTTATGTGATGTAATGGTAATAACCAATATAAAAAATAACTTTATAAATCAAATGATATTTTAACTTTTTTAAATAAATTTATAAATTAAATGATATATATATATATATATATTTTAATAATATTTTAATCTTTTAAAAACAAAAAATAATTAACATGGGATATCAAAGAGAAAAGATTAAATAATAACTGTGATTATATAACAACAAATAAAAAAGTGAACAATGCCATGAGATAACAAATTTGAACAATGAAGTAATCACTAAGAGGGAATGTTAAAAGGGAAAATGGGCCAAAATATTGAATTCACCAAGGCTCCTAAGAGGGAATGTTAAAAGGGAAAATGGGCCAAAATATTGAATTCACCAAGGCTCCTCATATTAATGAGGATAATACTTTTAAAAATTCTATCCCTATTTGGAAACACTATTTAGCATGGCCTTAATTCTTTTAGAAGTTCTATCCCTATTTGGAAACACTATTTAGCATGGCCTTCATCAAGGACTCGTACGAATCCTCGGTTTAACAAGTTTTCAACCATCTCTTTATTCATGATTTTTTAACAATAGTATCCAAATGAACCCAAGCAAGCTACGGAAGATAAGAATCCTCGGTTTAACAAGTTTTCAACCATCCCTTTATTCATGATTTTTTAACAAAAGTATCCTAATGAACCCAAGCAAGCTACGGAAGGCCAAGCATGCAATGGATGGGAGCCTATTGTGATTTGGCCCAAACCTTTCAAGCAAGCTACGGAAGGCCAAGCATGCAATGGATGGGAGCCTATTGTGATTTATCCCAAACCTTCAGCCGATTGATGGAGGTCTCTTCCTAAAGATAAAATCACTCCCCTCCAATAGTAAGTAGGCATGGTTCCAACAAAGGGTTGATCTGCCCATTTGTTTTGGCTAATTGTCTTGAGCTAATTTTCAGGTTTTTCAGATATCATGATCTCTTTCATTTTAAACACATTTTTATGACAACTCCCCTCCAATAGTAAGTAGGTATGGTTCCAACAAAGGGTTGATCTGCCCATTTGCTTTGGCTAATTGTCTTGAGCTAATTTTCAGGTTTCTCAGATACCATGATCTCTTTCATTTTAAACACATTTTATGACAAAGTTTGATAAGCTAAATACTTTTTGCTTCCAATCTTTCATGATATTTCCAAATTATTTTTATTATTACAAAATGCATGTACTCTCATCTAATTTCTGTTATACTAATTTTTTATTATGAAATGTATCAGCCTCATTAGCCTCATTATATTAGATGCATTTTATAAAAGGAAACACTCAGACATGCATTTTATAAAAAGAAACACTCACAGACAGTGGCATGTTGGCAAATTACCACTCAGAGAACCTTTCTCCTAAATAGAAGATGCTCTGAAAAATTGAATAACAACCATTCTTCGTAAGCTAAAAAAAAATATTAGTAGCAGGGAAAAGGAGCACAAATTACACACTTACGTTGGAGCAGAAATTACCATACCAACGCCTCTGAGATGGTGAAGGCCGCCATTGCTCCATTGGAAAGAGAACAGTTGATTTATACCATTACTCCAAAGATTATTGTGCAGGATCACCCGACAAATATAAGCCATAAATCGAAAACATTATGAGTGAATCCACAACTATGAATGGATGAACATAAATAAAGGAGACTGTCCCCTTTGTTCTTTCGTTACTCACTACTGTGCCCGGAAGGAGGAAACACCACTCACTTGCTCATGACTGGAATGAAATAACAAGTTTGCTAGTTCGGGCATAAAATGTTGGCATGGCACATGTGAAATCATGACTGGAATGAAATAACAAGTTTGCTAGTTCGGGCATAAAATGTTGGCATGGCACATGTGAAAGTTCTAGAATGAGCCTCGACCATTATCAGGACCATTATCAAACAAACTGTAATTGTAATTGTCCTCGTGAGTCGTAATTGGTCGATATTTCTCTCATATGGAGAAAGAGTTAAAACATCATCATAGTTAGTTAGTTGGTCTCTATTAGTTGTCAAAAAAAGGAGATGGTTTTAGATGATGGTACAAACTGAGTGGGTTTAATGGTTAAAAACATGTATTTTTTCTTAGATGTCAAAAGGAGATGGTTCTGGATGATGATACAACTTGAGTGAGTTTAATGGTTAAAAACATGTAATTTCTCTTGGAGGTTACAGGTTCAAATTCAGATGGAGTAATGTGTTTTCTCTTTGAAAATTACAGGTTCAAATCTAGAGGGAGTAGGGTATGTATACCTCCTTAAACTTTAGACTGCCTTGGAAGAGATCTCTTGTCCCACAAACAGCTCCTGGAAAATCAACCATAAATGCAAACATGAACTTGTGCTAATGCACCTAAGCATAAAGGGTGGAGTTTGAATTTGTGTTAATGCCCGTAAGCTAATAAGTTAATAAAGAGTGGGAATAAATATGCACTAGATTTGGATGATACTGATGTAAATTGATATGTAGCTGGGAAAAAATATTGTATTACACGAGCAATATACTATCACAGCCTCAAATTAGTTGCTGGTGAAAGCCCAAAGGTTTCTTCTGTCTAGAAAATGAAACGCCCCCATAAAATGAAACTTTAATATTTGTTAATCACTTAGATGTGGCAATCAGCTAGCCACCATAGTAAATTTTAAATATGATCAAGTAAAAGTAAAAAAATAATAAAGAAGTTAATCCATATTTAATCTTGTCCATACAAAATTGATTAAACACTAAAAACCTATTAAATGTGCCCATTATCAATAGGTATACTCAGCCTAATAACATAACATAATAAGTTGAAATTCTAATTCATTCTATAAATTTATACCAAATATTTATACCAAATTGGTTTAAATTCTGAAAGCAAAGGAGTTGCTGCATTTACATCCCCATTAAATATGATATATCATAACCCTTAAAAAAAAACTATCAAGGAAAGATGTTTCATGACATTTATTCGACATGTACCGTTGAAAAAGGCAGCATAGGTTTATAAAATTCCAACTTGGAAGGGCATGCAACCCATCATCCTATTCCCTTCTACGTTTTCTCGATCTTTCTTTTACACGACATTCTGGGCACTTGTAGAATCCAATGTCCTCGCTTTGCTTCTTAGTCACACGCACACAACGCCCATGAAACCACCTATCGCAGGCGTCACACAGTATCCAAAACTGGCCTGCCTGGTATAATCTGTTGCATTTTGCGCAGCAAGTTTCATCTTTTTCTTGAACAAGAGGATTATCTTCCACGACAATGTGATTTTCTTTAGGTTTTTCACTCTCAACATCTCGTCTTCTGTCACCGCTATTCGTAGTTTCTTCCGCAGAATTTTCACTCTCAACATCTCGTCTTGTGTCACTGCTATTCGTAGTTCCTCCCCCAATTTCAATGGGGTTATTCTTGCTCGCTCCAATAGCCCTGGTTTTCCTCATATTGAACAAGTTTTCCACATGTTGTGGTATCCCTTCCGAGGCATAATATATTTCGATCTGCTCGAGAAGAGTGTTCAAGTTATTTATCTTCTCAAACAGAATGGCCCTGCAAAAATGCGAACCCCAAATCAAAATAATACACAGAATAGTCATACTATACTGTATGCCAAAGCGCATGGACAACCGGAGAGACCATTAGTTTCATGTACAGTAGGCAACTACTGTTGTTTGTGCTGAATTTATTTGGCACACGTAAATCATTTCATGTTCTCCACACAGCTAAACAAAGTTTGAAGTTGGGAAGCTTGAGATTCAAATTTCCAATCTCCTATTTCGATGGTTTGTTAAGTTTGACATACACTTCAAAGTTGGGAAGCTTAAGATTTAAATTTGTAATATTACTATTTGAATGGTTAAATTTGTAATATTACTATTTGAATGGTTGGTTATCTGCGTAAACTCAAGATATGTATCATCCAGCTTCGTCAAGGAAGAGGTAATCGGTATACAATACAATTGGGTTCTTTCTACATATCAAAACCTAGTCTGGATGAACTTAAAAACAAACCTGACATTCATATTTGCAATTTCAATATTTGATTGGTTGGTGAAGCTCTATATGCATCATCGAAGGAGACTACAACTTATTTCACAAATGTAAAACGGGTTTTCATATATATGCTTGAAATTAACAATTCCAGTAATCGATAGGTTGATTACTTGTGTATAGTTTGATAGATACTTCCACGTTGCTAACCTTGATATATATATAAAATAATGTGATTGGTTTGTTATGTGGGAAAAGTAGGATAAGTGATTAGTTATGAATTCATTTTTTAATTATTTTTAACAGTTTAGATATGAGGTATGTAATAGAGATAGTGCATGAAGAGTCTCGGGATGGATCACAAAATTCTTTATCAGTTTGAGATATATTTTTATTATTTTAATATGTGATATATTTTTAATATTTTAATGTGAAAGATTTGTTATGGGTAAGATTTATTTTTATATTTTTAATGTGATTGGTTTGTTAGATGTGAAATATGGTAGTAGATTAGGAGTAGGATAATGATAATGAGTTAGGTGGGATTTTTTTATATGTTTTTTTATATGTTTTTTAATATTTTAATATATTTTTAATATTTTAATGTGAAATGTTTGTTATGTGGTCAGATTTATTTTTATATTTTTAATGTGATAGGTTTGTTAAAGGTGAAATATGATAGTAGATTAGGAGTAGGATAATGATAATGAGAATGAGTTAGGTAGGATTTTTTATATGTTTTTGTAGGATAGAGACTCTATATATATATAATATGAGGTTAAAGTATATAATAATAATAATAATAATCTATTTTTAAGGTCATGACCAAGCCAACACACCAAATTGGTGTATGAGACCCCCTTGTTTGTGGGACAAGGGACCCTCCTACATACCCTACCCCCCTTTGGATTTGAACCTGTGACCTCTTAAGATGAAACACATGTTCTTAACCATTAGGCCCACTCAAGCTGTATTTTTTTTAATTGTTTTGTTTTGTTTGTTTTTTATTTTTTATTTTTTATTTTTTTTATGTTGAAGGACATGGGGGTGGGCTTTGATCCACTTATGTGTGCAAGGGTCACGATACCATTTATTATAGTATCTCTGGGTGCAACCACACCTTCAACCACTACCTCAAGGTGTCCCCATGGCTCCAGGTAAAGCCCTCACGAGAATTGAACCTTGCCCAATGGTGAAAAACTCCTCGCTTTCCACCATTGGATCCAATGGTTTAAAGAGCCGAAGTATTCAGGTTTAATCTGAAAAAATAGTATTTGTTTTGGATATTAAATCCAGATTCACTTATGATTGTGAATTAATATCCATATTCAATAAATTCAATACATCATTAGAGAAGATACCTTGTACCCTGAATATTTTAGGGTTTACCTTAGTATTGAATATTTTAGGGTTTATCTTAATTACCATTTTCTAAATAAGGAAAAATACTAAAAGTTTTTCCCCAAACTTTATAATATAGAAAACTAGTATTTGTTTTAAATATTAACCCATCTATAATTGACAATCAATATCCATATTTAATAAATTCAATGCACCACTACAAAGATCCTAAAAATTCACTACCATTACAGTAAAGTGCAGCTGATTAGTCAGAGTTCACTACCATTATAGAAAAATAGCTTTTGTTTTAAATATTAACCCATCTATATAGTATTTGTTTTAAATATTAAAACATCTATAAATGAGAATCAATATCCATATTTAATAAATTCAATACACCACTACAAAGACCCAAAGAATTCACTACCATTACAGTAAAGTGCAGCTGATTAGTCAGAGTTCACTACCATTACAGTAAAGTGCAGCTGATTATTAGCCCTAATCAGTAGTCACAATTAATAAATTTTCATTGAGTGATCTAACCTTTTCTTTGCATTGAGACGAGCTCCCATGTAAAACGTATATCTGACCAACCAAGCATCTGACCACATGGCTACAAATCGAATCCACTCCATTAGGCTCATTTCGAGCATTTTCTTATTCACACCAATGTAGTGCTCTGGACGAGTACAGGGAAGGTATTCTTCCGGTTGTTTTACGGCCCATTTGCCTCGAGAGGAGGCGTAGAGGCATAAGGGTTCCCCTGCATTAGAAATCATTAGATGGCCTCTTTCAACTGATAAAATTCATAGGGAATATTCAATATTCAAACGCAACAGTTCACTAAACTTACTTTTAGGGTCACATTTCTCCACAAGAAGGTGTAATTCTGCAGTCGAACTCAAGCAATTTGATTAGTTATTGTAATACAGACAACTGTCAATTTGAATCAAATATCACACCTCGCTTAACCGCAACCTGATACCTTCACAAAACTAAAATAATTTAAATGATATACTGTAATGAGTTTATACCTTGAGTAAAAGCTCGAAGCAGAGCTGTTCTGCGGGGAAGAAAATGCTTATGAAAGCTCCTTTCACACAAACCATCCATGAATTTTCCTTTGAAAACTTGTTTCTTCGAATGAAAAGGCAGACTACCACTCTAATGCTAAACAGGCTTCATTACATGTAAACCCTAATCGGGTAACTTTCGTAGATTTGCCTGGCTTTTCCCTGCGGCTTTATGGGGAGTTTAGTAATCTGGCATACTCATTATTTTGTGGTAGTTTCGAATAGCTTTTAAAACATTTTCAATGCTGTTATTTGAAAGAATGGATATGAACTTAGGTCACCTTAACATTGTCCAATCAAATTACGAATCTGTGTTGAGATTTGAAAAATAAATTTATATATAAAGTAAATTGTGTTAATCTTTTTTTTTAATAATTTAATTATAATTAGTTTAAGGTAAGGTGTTTAATGCTAATTTGAATAAATTTATTTAAATTTAATTTATTAGTTTAATTTTAATAATAATAATAATGATGATGTGGTCACCGGATATCTCCTTGTTTGTGGGACCCTCTCTGCACAACTATTTAGATTTAATGTTAATTTGAATAAATTCATTTAAACCATACTAAACCGTTCAACGCATTTTCAACATCTAGTGCCCAAGCTCCGGAACTTCCCATAGTTTGGGAAGTAGTTAGGAACTTCCCCAACTAATTCGTTGGGAACTATTTTGGGAACTTGAGAGCTTTTTGGGAGCTTCAACATCAAAGAAATGGGAGCTTGAGAACCAGTGTCCTAAAAGAAAAGCTTTAAATTAGAATTATATTAAATTAAAATGTAAATATATTTATTCATTTATTACAAATACATAATTTCTTACAAATATTTTCATTATATTTATTCAAAATATCCCTATAAAACTAAGACGGTAAATATTATTTCAAAAATTAGTAAAGTAAAAAAGTTAATAATACTTTTAAAAAACTTTTAATGCATTTATGTTTTCCTTCAAGGCCAAACTAAACATGAAAGCCTAATAAATCAATACCCTATCCTTAACAAGCATTTGCTCCACTCTGTAGTTGATATCAACCAACCATATCATTGACTTTTATTGTATTTTCATATTATAAGAGTAGTACTATTTTGTTTTTTTCAATAAAAAAAGAATAATGCTTCAAATTTACAAAGATGTTTAAAGTTTATATATGTAAAGTTTAATTTTAAAAAGATGTTAAAATTGTATATATGTATTTTTCAATTTTGTTTCTCATTTTCTAATGGAATACTTATGGATATTAAAGTTTCATTATTGTGTTAAATATATTCATATAATTTTTAGCACGAATTAAATTAGTAATTTTAATATTGTAGTCGTTGTAATAGGAGAAACATTGTCCTCTATTCAACTTCAATTTTATTGAATTAGTAATTTTAATATTGTAGTCGTTGTAATAGCAGAAACATTGTCCTCTATTCAACTTCAATTTTATTGAATTAGTAATTTTAATATTGTAGTCATTGTAATAGGAGAAACATTGTCCTCTATTCAACTTCAATTATATTGAAATAAGATTTAAAGTATCATTGTAATATATAATATTTCTCATAATTTTTTAATATATATTATTGCCGCTCCCAAATTCAGGTTTCCTGTAAATTTGAGGGAAACTTCTACTAGTTCCGGACACTCGTATCCACATTCCCAACTTTCCCACGTTTTGAAAACTAGTGCAACATAGATTTAAACCCAATTTAATAGTTAATAATAATAATAATAATAATAATAATAATAATAATAATAAGGCCAGGGTTAAGACATACACCAAATTGGTGTGTGAGACCCCTTGTTTGTGGGAGAAAGGACCTCATGTGCACAACTATTTAGAGTTGTAAATTTATATATAAAGTAAATTGTGTTAATTTCTTTTTTAATAATTTAATTATAGTTAGTTTAAGGTAAGGTGTTTAATGCTAATTTGAATAGATCCATTTAAACCCAATTTATTAGTTTAATTTTAATAATAACAATAATAATAATAATAAGGTCACGGTTAAGCCATACACCAAATTGGTGTGTGAGACCCCTTGTTTGTGGGAGAAAGGACCCCCTCTGCACAACTATTTAGATTTGTAAAGTGTATCACAATTTAATAATAATAAATAATTCTAAAAAAGGTTTGTACTTTTAGAGATTTTGATCATTTTCAACTTTTAATAAATTTAGGAGATTTTGATCACTTTCAACTTTTAATAAATTTAAGGTTAAGATGGATTTGAGTTAGTTATTAATATAACCAAAAATTTAAACAAATTATAATAATAAGTGACCATATTATTGTTTAATGTTAATTATTCAATTGGATGAAAATTATTTTACATATGCTTTAATACAGAAGGGAATTGGGTGAAAATTATTTTACATATGCTTTAATACAAAAGGGGTGAGTTGCACATGCATCCAAAAGTGACCTGAGAAAAAAAAGACAAAACTCAAAACTTGTCTTTCCTTAATCCAAAACCAATAGTATAGAACCACAAGACATAAAGGCCTAAAACTACATATATAAACACTAAACAATGATGCCCACAAAAATTAGATCTTGTCATAATCACTTAGGGGTCCAAGATTCCACAAGGACTAAAACTACATACATAAACACTAAACAGTGATGCCTACAAAAAGTAGATCTTGACATGATCACCTAGTATAGGGCCTCAACCAATTATTACACAAAAATCCTAAACCAGAAACTCCCATCAATCTCTAGACTTAGGAGGTGCCACGCCTTCCCCTCTCTATCTAGTCTGCCAACCCAGTGGTGGTAGTTATGTTGTGATTGAACTGATGTGGGATGGAATGGGATAAGTGGCTCCCAAATAACCCTGTAAGAGACATCTCCCTAGAATTTCAAAATATTTTGTAGGTAATCTATCTCCATTCTTATTTTTCACGTTTGCACTATGATATATGCAAGGATAGTTTAACATGTGTTAGTGTATTATCATACTAAGAGAAGGTGTAAGAAGTTTCATAGAAAGTAAATAATTTGAACTATGATATATGCAAGGATAGTTTAACATGTGTTAGTGTATTATCATACTAAGAGAAGGTGTAAGAAGGTTCATAGAAAGTAAATAATTTGAAATTGCAAAAGCATTCTGTAGGGGTTGAACTTAATATCCCTTGATAACCTATCCTATAGGAGAACATCTTTCCATGTGATGGAAAATGGAAGGCATGACTAAAAAAACAAATCCTACCTATGCCCATGTGGATTTGACAAAAGCATATAAACAAAACATTTTATTTAGGGTTTAAATTACCCATACTTATGGCACTGTGATTTTAAAACTCCCAGGCAACAAATTCTCTTTGCTATTGGTAGTCCCCTATAATTAAAAAAAAACTAGGAGAACATCACTTTCTTTGGTTCTAGAATTGACTTCCATAAGATTATTAGCTTGAAAATGCAAGTTGTGTTCTTTGAATGAACCCACAAAGGTTGTTGAAATGAAGTTGTGGCACTAGATTTGGACATAATGCCCTATATCCTTAGCCATGCATATGGTGAAGGTATTTTACCTCTCACATTTCCAATCACTCCACTAGGTCTATGCATACTGCAAGCATAATTTGGGAACTAGATACTCAAGCAATATAAATTGAATTCCCTCTATTAAAAATTCATGAATATTGGCCACTTGAAATTCTCTCCATTAAAATTTAGAATTATTTTGTAGCTTAGATAATTTGATAAAAAGTGTTTGTTATTTCAATTCTACAAATATTATTTCATTTTTGCAAGTGTAATTAAATTTTACAAAGTAATGTAGTTAAATTTTACAAAGTACAAGTCATTTTTGCAATATAGCTCTAAAGTTTGACTTTTATTCCTAACTCAATAATACATTTTCCTTTTGTAAAAACATTATATAAACCTAAAAATTTTACATATATTTTGTGGTGTCTCACTTATCCTTAGAGACTTTCCTAGCTAATTCATCACACTTTCACTAATTCACCTTACCCACATGGACCATGAGAATATACATCTTTTTATTAAAACTATCTATTATTCAAATTTGATCTCGAAAAATAGTTGACATGGAAATAAATAATTCTAATTAGAAAATTATTTGAGAATAATAAAATATATATTGTTTGAAAATCATTTTGTTGAGAGACATGGTAAAAAAACACACCAAAGAAGATTCCAAGAAATAAATTTCTCTTACAACTATTTATCCTAAACCATATTGTTTTTTGGTCACTACCTAATTGTAGGGTTCCATAATTATATTCTATGCTATTGCTACATAATTTTCATGAGTGGTTGTAGAACCATGTTTTCTAGTC